>JASDQU010199563.1:0-19298 GCA_032191745.1 Picea mariana
TAGGAAGGAGTTGGACCTATGCTATACATGCAGTGGTCGCCACAGTTTTCTGGGTCTTGTTGTTTCCACATGAGGGTCAGATCATGTTCATTGATCGATTGTCCTTCTCTTGTCCTGGCCCTTCATCGGGGGCATCCACGGTCCTGATGATTGATAATCCTCACCCCGATGTCGTCAACATAGGGGTTGGTTTGTGCCCACCATTGATGGGTACTTTCAATTACCCACCTCCTTCTGATGATATCAAGTTCATATCGGTTGTCCCCGACCAGCCTAAGGCTGAAATATTTCAAGTGTTGTTGTTCCGCATGACTTACTTTAACGATCCAAGGACTCTTCCTTCCTTATCATCCATGATGGAAGGGACAGGGAATCATGGCATGGCCATGCCCTTTTCCATGGCAGAGGTTGCTTACTCTATAGTCCAGCAAGCTTCTGCCAGCCCCGATCCAAATCCTGTAAAGGAGTTAGATCCAGTTCTCGAGCCTATTTGGGCTCAAGATTTCCTTGCCACTACTGATTCTTTAGACTTGGTCTTGCCCTCATAAGAGGCCATTATTGAGGTAATGACTGGTCCAGACAGACCCTGGGATGATCTCCATAACAGATCTTATTTTCTCCTGGAGTTAAGAAGAATTGAGGTAGGTGAATTCATGTTGACTATGAATGGAGATAGGTCTTGTCCTATCAATCCTTTGGCTATGCACACAGTTTACACCAAGGGTAATATGGAAACCATCGCTGAAACAATACCTATTGACATCTCTAGAACCACTGGCATCATGAAGAATGTCTTCGTCGGAGTGGACTGCTCCCCCAAGGAGATTCGAATCTACACAGATTTATTTAAGGAATTCCGTGAAATTTTTTCCTAGTCTTAAGAGGAAATGCCAGGCATTGATTCAAGAATCGTCGAACATGAAATACAAACGTATCTTGACACTAAGCCAGTGCGACAAAAGCTTCATCCATTAAATCCTAAGAAAGCAGCAACTATTAAGGTTGAAGTAGAGAAACTGCTCAAAGTTGGTTTCATCTACCCCGTTCAATTGACTCAATGGGTGTCAAATCCCATTTTGGTCAACAAAAAGCAGGGAAAGATTCGCATATGTATGGACTTCCGTGATTTGAACAAGGCTTGTCCAAAGGATAATTTCCCCACCCCATTCATTGACCAGATTTTCGATGAATGTGCAGGCTGTGAAGTCTTTTCTTTCATGGATGGTTTCTCGGGATACAATCAGATATAGATTAAGCCCGAAGACCAGCATAAAGCCTCTTTTATCTGTTCATGGGGTACATGTTCTTATCGAAATATGCATTTTGGCCTGAAGAATGCTGGAGCCACTTTTCAACAGGCCATGTCTTTTTATTTCCACAATCTCAGACACATAGACAAGGCCTATCTCGTTTGTTTAGCATCATGATCTCGTAAGAGAGATGATCATCCCACGCACCTCTGACTTATCTTTGAGCGATGTCACTACAATCAGATTTGCTTGAATCCAAACAAGTGTAGATTTTGTGTGACATCAGGTCGTCTTCTAGGTTTCATAGTTTTGACAATAGGGATCATGGTTGATCCTATAAAGGTTGAAGTGATAGCTCAATTGCCTCCCCCATGCACAGTCCCTCAGAAAGCACATTTACAGGGAAAAACCAACTTTCTTTGGTGTTTTACTGCAAAATATGTTGAGATCACTAAAGGGTTCATGTGTTTACTAAAAAAGGATGTTCCTTTCTATCGGGACAAAGCCGCTCAATGCTCATTTGAAGTGTTGAAACGTGCCCTCAGGTCTACCCATATTCTTTGGCCACCTAATTATAATAAAAATTTCTTATTGTACTTGGCCGTGGTAGAGTCGACCATCGGTATGGTCTTGGTTCAAGAGGATGATCTGCTTGAAGAGCATGTGATTTATTAGCTGAGCCGAGGCCTGGTTGGACTAGAACTCAACTTCTCCCACATTGAGAAGCTTGCATTGGTAGTAGTCCATGTTGTCCAATGGTTCCATCATTATATTCTTCTTCGTAAGACCATCGTCATTGCTGTTGTGAATCCATTTCAATATGTGTTTACACGACGTATAATCAGAGGAAATATCAGTATATGGATAGTTATCCTCCGGGAATTTGACTTGGATTTTGTTTTTGTGAAATCTAAGAAGTCATTGGTCTTTGCGGAACTTATCTCAAAACATTCAATCGAGTCAGGTGATGTTACGCCCAAAGAATCATCGATTAAAGGATATTTTTTTTTTCTGATTTAATCTTCGAACCCCTAGTATGGAGATATACTAGTCTATCTCCAGAATTTGAAGTGCCCTGCCTCTTCTTCTCGCGATGAGTGTCAACGTATACACCATCATGAAAAAAACTATCTCATTCTCGATGACACATTGTATCATCAAGGTGTAGATTGCATCCTTCACTAGTGTCTCACTCATGAAGAAGAGGAACTCGTTCTTAATGAATGTCACACCGGAGCATGTGGTGGTCTTTTTCTAGGTTGGCAACAACCCAAAACATTCTACGGGTCCATTAATTTTGGCTAACGTTAATCAAGGATTGCGTTGAATCAGTCAAGAAGTGCCACCCGTGTCAAATCTTCTCTCGGAAGATGAGGGCACAACCCTCTCCCATGTTTTATGTCATTACAGTTAGTCCCTTCACCAAGTGGGGGATTGAATATACTACATGCCACCTGAATTCAGCCAGGGGGCATCGTTATATCATCGTACCAGTATACTACTTCACAAAGTAGGTTGAGACTATGACAACATTTAAATATGATGGTGAAACAACAACTCTCTTTATTTTTAACCAGATTGTAGCAAGGTTTGACATCTCGAAGGAGATTGTCACTGACCATGGTAGTCACTTTCAAAAAAAATGATGTCTGAGTTAACATCAAAGATTGGATTGTGGCAAGAGAGTTCATCACCCTACTAACCACAAGCGAATGGTTAGGTGGAAGCTGTAAATAAGTCCCTCAAGACTATTCTACAGCGAACGATCAATTCGGCCAATTCAAATTGGCATTTGATGTTGTACTCGGTGTTGTGGGCCTACCGAATGTCTGTAAATACTGCAACCAATTTCTCACCTTTTCAACTCATTTACAGGCTGGAAGTAGTCTTGCCAATAGAGTGCCAGATCCCATCTCTAAAGTTGGTAGTACAATTATTGCCATACACTTAACCACTTGAGGAATGCTTATTATATCTCAAGCAGCTTGATGAGCAATTTCATGACACAACCTTGGCTAATGAGGGTCACAAGAAAAAATTCAAGTGTCAATATGATCAGTCCGTTCGTCCTCGGATTTTCTTCGAAGGCGAACTTGTCCTAGTCTACAACCAAGATAAGGATCCCCTGGGGGAAGGCAAGTTAAAACCCATGTGGTTCAATCCTTTCATTGTTAAAGAGATCTTAAACAAGAGTGCTTATCGTCTGGCTGATTGTGAAGGAAAATATTTGGCGGAGCCTAGAAATGGGCTCTACCTCAAGAAGTATTACTCATAGGTCGGTCGCCTTGGGTGACTTCTTGTACATATGTATAGTTTTTATGCAGTTAGCTTTTGTCTTTTTGTTTTATGGATGTGTCATTATTGATGTCATATTTTTTTCCATGGTAGATGTCAGGTGAATTAGAGGCGTTCATTGGGTTCGCAGACAACGCTAGCCAACACACTCAAAGGCTTGCTTTTGCATCTTGGGTGACCTTTACACCTCAAGGCCATTTACTATCTTCTGGAGGTATTTGTTTAGGTGATGCCACAAATAATGTCGTCGAGTACATTGCAGTAATAGAGTTACTCCGTGACTCTTTGTCACATGGTATCTATCACCTCCGGGTCTACTTAGATGCGTAGCTGGTTGTGTCCCAATTAAACTAGGTTTACCACGTTTATGATCCTCTACAACGACGATTCCTTAGGGTATGTCTATTAGAATGATGCTTTGATTACATTACATATATCCATGTTCCTAGGAGATTGAATCAAATCACAGATACTATAGCTAATCATGTATTATATTGGCATATTGCACACACATACACGTGTACATACATTGTAAAAATGTGATCCATAAGACATAAAAAAAGTAAATATGCATATATATCAAAAGTCTCAGAGTACATAGGTGGGTGCGTGCGCCTCAAAAAATAATATGTTCAGTACACATCACGAGGCTTATGCCCTCAAAAATATACAAAGAGTGCCCTTGGCACATAAGTGGTCCATCCTAGCTAATAATAGGGCCTGTTGGTCATGCCATAGTGAACCAAAACATTTTCCAAATGCCGAAAGAGCTGGACTGAGGCCCGTTGCACCCCAACTATGTGAGGTTGCATCGATGGTAGGAGATCCTCAATCTCGGCCATGCGAACTGCATGAGTGAGGGCGGTGAGGTTCCACTCCACCCATCTCAAAACTCTCCTAGCCTCTCCAGTTGGAGGTCCCCCTGCTACTACTGCTGTTGGCCTAGAGGCTAAGACTGGTACAACCTCTGTTCGAGGACGTCGCCTGGTCCTCGTGAAGTCTGTTGGACACACGGTCCCACATCTATACATAACAGATACATAGTTGTTAGATACTCTGGTACACAAAAAAATGATATTTATAAAATAAACTAAAAATTAAATAACATTAAAAACAAACGTACCTATCTCTCCTCACTTAGCTCCAGGAGGTACAGGCATGTCCAGGTCCCTGGAAAAGTTGATCCTAACGTAGGGGTAGTCCTCTATCATCGAAATTTGTTGTGCCCACTAGTAAAAAAATGTATCATCGAAAGCCTCTATGGTCCTCCCTCTCCCCTATCGTGGCAGCAACATTACCCATATAGCCACTGCTGGGAGCGAGGCCACATGCCCTTGCACTACTTGTGGACTGAGATTGGGTACCCTCTCGAAGAAGAACGAGCAAAAAATGGTCCCAAATCCGAAGTTTTTGTTACTCTGCCCACGACAATCGAGGAGTTGTCTCTTCATGCAGTCTAGCATGGTCATGCTCCAGTTGAATATTCATGCATTTAAGCACTGCACCGCACAATGCATGTGCGCCTGGGAGGCCTCATGTAAGGCCACGGATCCAGTGATCTGCCCAATAAGTAAAACTGTCACTTTCAGTGATAGGTTGGTGATATTGTGGATTGGCACATGAGAAACTAATTTCTTAGTGTTGTCCTCGCAATGTAGTTCCATAAACTCAACAATGTTGTGGGGCCCAGGGGGAAAATAACACAAGTTGACTGGTTCACCTCTCCTTGAGAGGCCATTCATAAATTAAATGTCTTCATTCATTAGAGTCAATGACTTCCCCTCAAGCATGAATGCCTCAGCGTCAGGGTGCCAATAATCTACCAAGGCATTCAATAGCCTGGGTTATGCCCTCATGAATGGACATTGGAAGAACTTCCACAAACCACATTGCCTCAATCTGGCCATCGCTGCAGGGTCCTCATCGACCAAGATATATATATCCTCTTGCTCCCTCTCTCTCTCCAGTGGACATACATCCTATTACAAATAAGTTCAAAGGGGAGTTAACGCTTGTGTTTTCAATTTTTTCCATGTTATTGAGGGTGTACGCGGGTTGTATTGGACACAGTCGCATATGCACATGGGAAAAATGATTTCTGCCCGCAGGCATACGTGGGTCATCCTTGGACAACCCGCGTACATGTAGGGCTTCCCCTTTTTAGGAGTGCGCCCCACAAAAAAAACTAAAATAAATACAAAAGGGAAGTATTGAAATGAAAGAGGGGTTGATTTGTACTTTCTTGGTCCAAGCAAAAGTTTGTTTTGTCCTCTAAAGCTCTCCAAATCAACTCTTTTAGAAAAGGGGTCATTTTGGATTTTTGGTCAATTCTCAATTTGCAATGGTGATAATGAGTTGCCAGCTTCTATTTATAGACTTTTTTGGCCTTTTTTGTCATTTTTTGAACCCTTTTGTCATTTTCTCTGGCTTGAAAATCATTTAACATGCTTCTTGAGTTTCTCATTGGATGTTACGATACACTTCAGTTTTGTTTTGGAAAACGTTTTGGGAGATGGGGCACTTTTAAAGATTCTTTGGTAGAAGTCGTTTTTCCAACTTTTTGCATTTAAGCTAGGATTCCACCTCCACTTTTTGCATCTCATTTTCTTTTCTTCTTTGCCGTAGGATCAAACCCATTGAATTTCGACATAGAACCCTCATTGCTTCTTTAGAAGTGTCGTAATTTGGTGGTAGATCCTACCTCTACATGGATGCCCTAGGTAGATCCTGGTTGCATGTTGGTGTCCATGTCGTCATTAATGACTTTAGGCGCTGGAGTCCTTGTTAGTCTTTTTTCTGATTACGAGATTGAGTCTCATACGTCCGATATGTCATCACTCTTGACCTCACCCTCAGGACTCCCAGAAAATGAGTCATCTTTAAATCCCTTTTCAGACTCTTTAAACATGAAAAGATTGTTGAGTGATCTTGTTCTCCTTCATGCTCGCCAAACTAAAACTTGAAGGCACGTTTGTCCGACGATAGTTTACCCCTTTTTCATTTCGAATGGTCAATTTTAGGAACAAAGGTACACTCTAAGAACTTCGGTTCACTAGAAGAGTATTCTTAGGTATAAGTTTAACCCTTTTTCAGGCCTGAGGTACTAAATTTACGAAAAAGGAACCCCCATGGAGTCCATAGTTAATCTTTTTTTAGACACCCTAAAATTGAAAATGTTGTCGAGTGACCTTGTTCCTTCACACTCATTAAAATGGTCCAGAAGAACATTCCCTACGGAGTCCATAGTTAAGCTCTTTTCAGACTCCTTAAAATTGAAAAGATCGTCGAGTGACCTTATTCTTTCACACTCGCTAATTAGTTCGGAAAAACATCTATTGGCCTGATTTTGCCCCTTTTTCTGGCTTGTAGATTAAGGAGGAAAAGGGTACACCTCAGGAGATTCGTCTTGCCAGGAGAATTCTCCTCAACAAATTTCACTTTTTCGGGCTAAGGAGACTAAATCTAGAAAAAGGCAGCGAGTCCATAGTTAATCTCTTTTCAGACTCCTTAAAATTGAAAACATTGCCGAGTGATCTTGCCTGTGTCACACTCATTAAAATGGTTTTGAATAGACATCTTTTTGATGCTAGTTTACCTCTTTTTCGAACCGACTAGACTACCTTTGAAAAAGGTACACCAACGAAGTCTTCTTTTATTCTTTTTCAGACTCTCTAAAAATGAAAAACCACCGAGCTTACTTCTCTGGGCTCTTGAAAAATACATTGAAGGGGGTTTTATCATGTTCTATTAATCACATTTGCATCCCTGCATCTTTGGCCTAATTCTGACTCCATGTTGCTCTCAACTGAACCTTTGAAGCATGCCTTATACTCAAGCCTTGTAGCACTTTTCCTCTGTGTTTTGACACCTTGAACCATGGAGGATTTTTCCCGAGTTTCCTGTTCCTGCACATGTCTCCTTGCTATGAGCATTAGTGTGTTCCTTGAGCATTAATATTTTCTTTTTATGGAAGCACAATAATTTCCTCTTGGACAAATCAAATCCTTCCATTTTCTCGTCAAGATTTGGGATTTAATATGACCTTAGGAAGTTGTTCTCACTACATAGAGTTGTGTCCTCCTCCGTTTGGTTATTCTTCCAAACACATGGAGAGTTTGTATTGCCTCCTGCATCATGAACTGATGTCAATGTCATGTTGCCTAAGTCTAATCATTTGTCGTGCTATTTTCCAAGGGAATTTTTTACTCAGCCTGAGTCGACCCTTCTGTAGTTTATCTCTTTCCCTCATCCCTGACCATCCCGAAAGTCCAATCAATTCCTTGTTCAAAATCACTGAATTTCTCTACCTGATCACCGAGATCCTCTTGTCTATTCTCGACAAGCCATCGAAGACCTCTGGGTAGTGAATTCGTACACTCACATTACACTCCTACACGAGTTTTGAAAGTCTTGAAGTTGTTTCTCGAGCTCTAAAGGCCTCATCTCCAACCATCAGGCGTCATTGACTTCTTGAAGATGGATACTATACATGTATATCTTTGATTTTGAGATGTAGATCCATTGTGTATTTCTCGCGACTACACTTATATAGCTATATGACATGGATCTGTAGTGTATTTGATTGGCAGCCATAATTTATTTCATCCCGAGCATGGGTATGCCTGCCTCGTTGAGAAAATTATTATTTTTGCAGATGGCACCTCCTGAACTCTGGTCCCGAGCTCACTCGCTTCATACATTGGTGAAGATTTGTAATGTGTTTTTGCCATTATATGCTCTTTTGACCTCACACATTAGGGGGAATATGTTATAACCCTAATTTTCACCATACATGCATACCTGGCATCAGGCCCTCTCACTTGCTATTTTTCCCAAGCCATCACTGAGAATCTCTTCTTAAAAACCATATTTTTGAAGATATATGCACCCTGCACCAAAACTTCTCACATACACACACTTTATGCACCACTACAGCTCATGTATGTATGCTAGTTGCAACATTACAGCAAGCGTATACCCACAAATGTTGCAAAAATTAAAATTTTGCAAGGAATTCGTTTAGATTACGGGCTATTGGGTAGTTTTCCAACTGTCCCACCACCTATAGCCCATGACCCAACCAAATAACCATCCTTTTGTCATATAAAAGGAGGTTTTGGGGTCTCATTCCAAAGCTAAGAATAAGACCAATGAAACTCTGCCTGTTTCACTTCCCCTCCTTTCCCTAAGAGTTTGCATCCACCTTGTGAGTATTGTGCCAAAATTGCCCATTCTTACCTTTTCGATCCATTATAAGCCCATTCCATTCCCTAGAGAGAGTGTGAGAGGAGAAAGATACATGGAAGCGCATTTGGAGATTAGTGAAAAGGATCCTGGACCAGGTTTGAGGAGTAGTCGTTGATCTCATTGTAAGTAAACTTTGTGATATCAATAAAAGGAATACTTTTTTTGTCTTTCCATATGATGTGTTTAATCTTTATGTTTGATTTATGTTTTATTATGACATCTAACCCACTAATTCATATATAAGATGCATGTTCATAGTTCCTTGTTTGTCTATTTGTGAATGCAGGTCAGCCTTGGGAGGAGACTTGTAGTCAAGGAGCAATCGAATGCAAAAAAGATCGACACCGGATGCAGAGTTTAAGGTAGAGTTACCAGATCTTTTTACTTTGTATTTTATGCATGAATGTGGGGTATATTCGGGGTAGTTATAAAAAAGTAGGAGACTTTTAGATAGTTAGATCTGCCTACATGTTGAACCCTAGTGTAGTCCATAGATAGCATACATCGAACACATAATTGGTACTTATATTTTAATAGATGACCACTAATTGCGTGCAAACCTTCCACGAACCTCCCATCCTTAGACCACGCTGCTCATCACGCTCAACAGTGGGTCACCCCCGAGCTGGGACTAAACTCCACCAGGCAAGGGAATTCTAGGCTTGGAAAGGACAACAAGGAAGTTACACAAAATAACAGGAAGGATCTTTTATCCCAGGAGCCACTTATGCCCACAACCCACATACCCTCATTCCCCACATGCCTACTCCACCTCAGGAGGGTACAACTTCACTAATACAAGTCCATCGGCTACTACACCTCCCTTACCTTGGGCTTTAGCAATAGGCTGGACCATAAGTTTCAGAGTACTGTAGCTGCTACGGGAATCCCTTCCAGGAGAACTCACTTCTCAACAAACTATCTCATCTGGGAGAGTTTCTCACAGGCCTGATAAACTGCTTCTTCAATTCATCTCCTAAGCAACAAGGAAACAACATTCAACTGCACATGGGTGACAGTAGCAACAAAAACCAAGTATGGACACTGAAAATGGCAACATCCAAATGCTAATACACAGCACGGCTAAGGTGAATACAATTGTGTTGGGCTTCATAGGAGACACACGGGATGACTCAAGTATGACTGCAGGATTCCAAAGGTGTTTGATAGATACAAAGGTGATGATGATGAGAACTGGTTCAATACGTGAATCCATTTTCAATTGAGAAGGTGAAAGACTTCCAGAGAATCGTAAGGGTCGTGAGGAAACTCCCAACTGGTCCAGACACAAGGATGGGTACCATGCCAGAGTGGGAAGCGAACCCCCTAACGAGTTGGCTTTCCCAGCTATAAACTTCATACACCCAGGTTGACACATGTCTTCCTGAAGCTACATGAGTTCCACTTATCACTCCCCTTTCTCCTAGGTACTTACGACAACATGACTTATGTCAACCATATCTTTTTGGGAAATAATAACAAAATATTATTCCCTTAGAGGTAAGCCCTCTAGATTAGCCCCTTGGCCTAGACACTTAGCCCCCTCCCATACCTTACCTGGTGGACCTTAATCCCCCATAACTCTTCTTCGTGGTCAGTCTACACACAGTAGTGTACTTTTATTAATGATGTGAGTGTTTACATATACAAAATCAGGCTCATTGGCCTTAGCATCTGTCTCACCAGCCTAATAAACACATAAGTCTCTCAGCTTATAACCACTCGGCTCACCATCCTATAAACATAATTACAATTCAGCAGGGGCTCGACCTTGGGGTGTTATAGGAGATATCAGTGAAGCTGAGAGTGAAGAGATAGAGGTTGAAGAATATGTAGTAGAGGATGATGCAGAAGACCGCTTATTGAAAGTTGTTTCAAGAATAGAAGACAGAGAAAAAATAGAGGTACTAATGTATGAAGGAAATTTAGAAGTTGAAGAATTGTTGGATTGGATACGTGCTAAGGACAAGTACTTTGATTATGAAGATATTGAAGAAGAGAACATGGTGAAGCATGCAGTGACAAGACTGAAGGGTCACACAACACTGTGGTGGGATGAACTACAAGCCGATTGCAGATGCAAGGGTAAGCAAAAAATTAAAAGATGGGATAGGATGGTAGCCAAGCTAAAAAAAAAAAATATCCCAAAGGACTATCAAATCATTATGTTCAGAATATTGTAGAACCTGAGATAGAAAAGCTTATCAATGAAGGAATAAACTGAGGAATTTTACAGACTGAACATTAGGGCTGGACAAAAAGAGAATGATGATGAAAAAAAAACCAGATATATCAATTGAATGAACTATGAAATACAAGAGGAGATCAGCCTGATGTATGTTATTAAAGTCAAGGATGTTTATCAAGTAGCCTTGAAAGTCGAAGATAAATTGTCCAGAAAATAAAGCCAACGAAACAGAGGAGGAAATTCAAGTAGAGGTAAGGGAACCAATAGAGAGAAATTCCAAAAACCAAAGCATGAATCTAGAAAGAAGCATAGTCACCTTGAGAAAGGTGGAATTTCTAAGGAAGGAGAACATGGAGGAAGAAGCTCTTTTCCTATAGGAAGAGGAAGAGCCAGAGGAGGTGAAGTTAGATGTTATGCCTATGGAAAGACAGGAAACATGTCTTGGGAATTCCCATAGAAGAATAAATACACTATAGAAGGAGAAGCACACATTTCTGAAGAATAGAAGAATGTGGAAGCAGAAGCAACAGAAGGAGGAAAGAACCTCATGATGAGGAAAGTTCTTCTTAAACCAGAGAAGGAGGTAGAGAAACCATCTCAGTGAACAAGTATGTTCATAATTGCTTGCAAGACGAAAGATAGAGTTTTCAAGTTGATCATAGACAGTGGGATCACTGACAATCTAGTATCCATAGAGATGGTGGAGAAACTGGAGCTGGAGACAACTGCACATCAAAAACCATACAAGGTATCATGGTTGCAGAAAGGACATCAAGTAATGGTAAGTCAACAATGCCAAGTTGAATTTAAAATAGGAGGTTATAGGGATGGAATATTATGTGATGTAATTCCTATGGATGTCTGTCATATTTTATTGGGGAGACCATGGACGTTTGACATAAAAGTTATTCATGATGGGAGGAAGAATACTTATACCTTATAAAAGAATGGTAGGACACATATGTTGTTGCCAATAGAAGACAAAGAGAAAAAGAAGGAAGCTAGTTCAAGCATACTTCTCATGAGTGGGAAGGAACTCCTGAGTGAAGTCAAGAAGGAGTAGGAGATGCAATTTTCTATAGCAAGGAAGCCCAAAGTTATCCTTACAGATACTTCTGTGGAATATTTACCTGAATAAATCCAAGAGCTGTTAGAAAACTTTGTTGACATAGTGGTGGATGAGTCACCTCACTCATTGCCACCCATTAGAAGTATAAGCCATCATATTGGCCTTATTCCAGGATCTATTTTACCAAATAAAGTAGCTTATAGGTTGACAGCTAGAGAGAACGAGGAAGTCAAAGATCAAGTCCAAGAGTTATTGAATAAAGGTTTAGTCGGAGAAAGCCTAAGCCCATGTGTAGTACCAACTGTGTTGAGTCCAAATAAGGATGGAGGATGGAGAATGTGTACAGATTCCAGAGCCATCAATAAGATCACCATTAGGTATAGATTCCCTTTACCCAGGATGGATGATTTGATGGATTGTTTGACTAGAGCAAGCTATTTTTCCAAGATAGACTTGAAGAGTGGATATAATCAAATAAGGATGAGAGAGGGAGATGAATGGAAGACATCATTCAAGACAAATGAAGATTTGTTTGAATGGTTGGTCACGCCATTTAGGTTGAAAAATTCCCCAAGCATATTTATGAGATTAATGAATGAAGTATTGTAAGATTTCATAGGAAAATTTGTCATAGTGTATCTAGATGACATACTAATCTTCAGTAAGATAGAGGGAGAACACTTAAAACATTTGACATCAGTGATGAGAAGGTTGCAACAAGAAAAATTGATGATAAATCTGAAGAAAAGCTCTTTTATGAAGACAAAACTCATATAATTGGGTTTTGTGATCTCTTCAAATGAATTGAAGATGGATCCAGAAAAGGTGAGAGAAATCAAAGAATGGTCGTCTCCAGGAAGCATATTTGAAGTAAGAAGTTTTCATGGGTTAGCAAGTTTTTATATAAAGTTTATCATAAATTTTAGTGGTATATGTATGCCCATGATGGACACTATGAAAAAGAAACACAATTCTTTTAATTGGATAGAGAAAGCTAAAAAAAGTTTCAAAGTGTTGAAGGAGAAGATCATAGAACAACCAATTTTGGTCTTACCAGATTTTGGAAAAACATTTCAAGTGAGATGTGATGCAAGTGGAGTAGCTATTGGAGAAGTCTTGATTTAGGATAATAGGCCAATTGCTTATTTCAGTGAGAAATTGAATGACACCAAGAAGAAGTATTCCACATATGACAAACAATTTTATGTAGTGATTCAAGATTTGAAGAAGTGGAGACACTATCTAATTCCTAGAGAATTTGTCTTGTACAATCATAATCAAGATTTGAAGTTTATTACTAGGAAAGAAAATTTGAATCAGAGAAATGTTAAACGGGTAGAATTCATGCAGAATTTTACTTTTGTTATTAAACATATTGTTGGAACTGCTAACAAAGTTGTAGATTCTTTGAGCAGGAGGAGTTTAATTGTACATGAATTCCAAGTGGAGACCTTAGGGTTTGAACACCTCAAGGAAATGTATCGAGAAGATCCAAATTTTAAGGAGGCTTATGAGGCATGTAAGAATCCTTTGTTGGGAGACAGAAGCCCATGGATAGAATATTTGATCCAGGATGGATTATTGTTCAAAGGGGGCCAACTATGCATACCAAGATGCTCAATGAGAGATAACCTGCTGAAAGAGAAACACAATGGAGGTTTAGTTGGACATTTTGGTCATGATAAGACATTTGCACAATTGAGAAATTCATACTATAGGCCAAGCATGAGAGAAGAGGTGAAAAATTTTGTGAACAAATGCAGAACTTTCCAGTATGCAAAAGGGAGACAACAGAACACTATTTTTTATTAGCCATTACCAATTCTAGAAAGGCCATGGGATGCAATCAGTATGGATTTTGTATTGGGATTGCCTAGAACCCAGAAAGGGATTGATTCCATATTTGTTGTGGTGGAAATATTTTCAAAGATGGCACATTTCATACCATTACAGAAAACAAACGATGCTACACACATAGCCAATTTGTTTTTCAGAGAAGTGGTGAGACTACATGGATTTCCTAGGAGCATAGTCTCAGACAAAGACACAAAATTTGTAGGACACTTTTGGAGAACTCTATGGACGAGGCTAGGGAAAAACTTGTCCTTTAGTTCAACATATCACCCTTAGACAGATGGAAAGACTGAAGTAGTAAACATGAGTCTGGGAAACTTGTTAAAAAATTTAGTCACTGAGCAAGGCAGTTAATGGGATGAGATTCTGGCACAAGCAAAATTTGCATTTAACAATATAGTGAACATGAGCATTGGAAAAAGTCCATTTGAAATTGTGTATGGTATATAGCCAAGAGGGATTACAGAGTTGAGAGAGATGAATCAAGATGAATTCAGAAGTGTTGGCGTAGAAGATTTTACAACATAAATGCAGAAACTCCATGACAGAGGCAGAGAACAGCTACATGAAAATAACCTGAAATATAAGAACATAGTTGATCAGAAGAGGAGAGAAGTTAAATTCAAAGTAGGAGATGAAGTTTTAGCTCATTTTAGAAAAGAAATATTTCCAAGGGGAACATATAACAAGTTGAAGATGAAGAAAATAGGACCATGCAGGATTCTCAAGAAATTTGTAGCCAATGCTTATGAAAATGGATTGACAGACAATATTGGTATATCACTGATATTCAATGTTCCAGACATGTATCCTTACAGGAGAGATGATGCATGAGAATCAGATGATCAGAAAGAATTTCAGTGGGAAGAACAAATACCCACAACAGAAAAACCTTAGATGGAGAGAATCATAGAACAAAGAGTTGGAAAGAAGACCAGGAGGATGACATATCCTAAATACTTAGTGAAGTGGAAATATCATCCAGTGGAATATTCAAGTTGGGTCACTGAACATGATATTTTGAAGCATGGAAAAACAATACATGAGCTCATGGATAGGATTCCATGAATATTTTAGCCAAAGGAGTATGATGCAGGAGAATCTCCTTCAAAGTCAAAGAAGCAAGTGTGGAGGGAGGGATATGCCATCTCAACATGACATAATTTCAAATCAACACTTAACTCAGAAACAGAATGAGTTGTTGAGATATTTTGGAAACAATGTTTTTAAATATATCTTGTTTGCAAAGTCTTGTACGAATGTAAGGAGTTGTAGATAGAGAGTGGAATCTCTTATCTGGTAATAACTTATAGTTATTGTAATAGGACAAAGTAGGTAACCGCTAAGAAAATGATAGGATAGGTTGTCGATAGGACAGAGAAGAGATCGAGGAGCCACTCTTTAGATAGATTTGTTGTTGTATTGTATCAATAGATAGTAGTAGAGTAGAGACAGAGTAGAAGGAGTAGCAAATAGGCAAAGAAGAAAGATAAAGCGAATAACTGTAATACTATGTAATTTATTTCATGAATGAATAGAACAGACAAAATTGTTCCAATTCCTTGGACAGTGTTCATTTTAAGGTGTGATTAAATGAATGGTGTATTTTGTGTGTGTTTTAGTTCATTTAGTTTATGCATGATTGTTCAGAGTTGATCATATGAATCTATGACGAATTGGATAAGTTCTAATCATTTTTCTTATGAGAACTCGTATGCAAGGAGTGCGTTGATAGAGTCTCGAATTGACTCAGAGGAGTTCATAAGAAATGATGGGAACTTAGACCAAGTGCAAGGAGTGCACAGAGTCAAGGAGATAATAAGTGTCGAAGAACCATAACAAAGAAGCAAAAGAAGTGCAGGAAGAATTTCTTTCGAAGAAATCCTTCGATCTGAGTTTGTCAAGATCCCACGAACGCATGGAGTGCGTGGGAGACAAAAATTATCAAAATAATCAATATCAAGAGGGATAAAATCTGAAGATACGAAGAAGAGACCCAAGATAGTAGGGTTCACAGGAGGAATTTCAAGAGACAAAACCTTTGAACACTTACAAACTCTTCCAAGTCAGAAGAAATCAAAATCTCAGGAGGAGGAGCGAAAAAAACCGTCAGATCTGGTGTTGGAAGAGGTCTAGACCGTTAGATCAACATCCAAGAAATAAAAGGTGAGCACTAAGGAGAAAACAAATCCCAATCATTGGATCTAAGTGAAAGGATCGACAGTCTTCCGATCCAAGTAAAGTGCATGAGCCTTAATCCTTTGTGTGCACAGGAGAGCAGACTTGCTAAAGTCCCAAAGTTCTGAAGTGGTTAGGGTCCATTCATCGTCAAGAGGGAAAGGTGGTGCAATATCTACAAATATAGAAAGGAAGCACTTTGGAAGTTTGTAGACGAGAAGGAGGAAAAATCTCTAAAGAGCCGAAGAAGACTTGGATCGTCAAATCTAAAGGGACGTGCGGCAAAAATCTGTTGTCTTCGGGTGAAAGCACTTCGAGAGGAATGAGTGCACAGGAGTTTGAAACTCACAAATATCGAAGAGATGAAGTGGATAGTAGTCATCGTATCCAGGAGGACACGCATCAACAAATCATGTACGTCGGGTAGAAGTACTTCAGGAGGAAGCGAGTGTGAAAGTTTGAAACTTCTGAAGCCCAAAGACCCAAAGTGAAGCACAACCGTCGATCTGCAGGAGACCCGCATCGACAGATCGTGAACTCTAGGTGAAATCATTCCAGGAGAAAGTAAAGGCAGGAGTTGAAACTCCCGAAGCCCAAATTATTGAAGCAAATCAAGATCGTTGATTTGAAAGGGACATGTGTCAATAGATCGCAGAAATATGGGAGAGCGTTCTCCAGAGAGAAGGAAGGAAAGGAGGAAAATATCAGTCGTCGGTCAAGAGACACCGACTGATATCACAATCTCAAAGGTCACGCTTAATTGTGGGGACAGAAAGCACTCGGACTTTAAGAATCTGAGAGTAGGCTGCAATCAAAGCCACGATATTGCCAAAGGGATACATGGAAATTGGTAGTGAATTGCGGGGAGAAAAACAGTGTGGTCTCAAACCACTTTTGGCTGCCTCGCAATCACGTGCCTACATGAGGGCATAGCCCAAGGTCACATGCAGGAAGGGGCTAATGGAAAAGGAGATGGTTCTTGAAATTCGATATTTCAGAAGCGTGAAGGAAGAGGTTGTGGGTATCATAAAACCTGCACCAAAATCCGAAAGGGCCTATGTTCAATTACAAAGTGAGACCATCAAGGTTTCAGAGAGCTGATTTGACTCAAAGAATCAAATATCCTTGATCAGGAGGTCGCGTAGCCCGAGGGAGAGTAGAGGGGTTGCATCAATTGTGGACAGATCAAGCAATTTCCAAGATATATGTGACTGATGTTTGAGGATTCGTGACCATTGTGCGATGTGAGGACTTGCGAAGTGGCATTTAAATGTGTTTGGAAAAGAGAAAAATTGAGTTTACACAAGCCGTCACCAAAGAGATCTGATTTCTAAATTATTTTTGAGAGTTCGTAGAGAGTCTCCCAAGGCTCCCTGTCAAGATCCAAGATATGTAAATTGATGGTGAGATGATAAGAGGGTGAAGTTTCTTAATACTCTCATGGGCCAACAAAGGAGATTTAAACAACTTCGGAGAGAGTTGAAATAGATGAGGAGAAAGAATAAGAAGGAAGGGTCATTATATTATGCAGCTAAGTATGATGTGTTTACAGCTGAAGAACCTATACTTGAGGATCATAATGCAGAGTTGGATCATATCAATGAAGAACATGAAGAAATCAGTGAAATATTGAAAAGATTAATGCCAGATCTTCCATCCTTCTTAGGTAAAAATTTTAAGGTTTGGACAATTAAAATGGAAGGATTACTTGGTTCAGTAGATTTATGGAAATTTGTTCAAGATGGTTTGGTCAATCCCCTTGATAATAGAAAAGATAAAATAACATTATATTTTATTAGTTCAACACTGGATAAAAGTGTTTTGTCTACTATTTTATATGAATTTGGTGAAGTAGACAATGCAAAAGAGTTTTGGAATGCTTTAGAAATGAAGTACAGTGTGAGGGAAAGTAAGATAGTTGACACTGGAATTAATGAAGATATTGTTGTTGAAAATGGTGGTTGTGTTGAAAGTCTCATAATTGAAACAAAGATTCAAGATGGCAGCATTGAAGACGTAATGATTGATGAAGATAGTGTGTTTGTAACTACCAATGAAGCAACATGTGATAATGAGGAAACTGTCAATGATGCAGTAATTAGTAATTCGGTGAATTCAACAACTAATATTGTTGATGGAAATGAATGTGTAAATTCTTATGAAGCACTATGTGAATCTTTGGTAAATCCAAAGATGGAAATATATGACCTCTTTGAAGCAGAGGTTGAAGCACTTGAAGTTAAATTTGATTATGCATACTTATCTTACGAGGATTGGTTGCAAGTTTTGACTGAAAAGAAGTTGATTGATGAATTTTTGTTTGGAAAGATAAGTTTGGGCCAAGTAAATTATGGATTGACTACAACAAAAGTCGAATGTAAATTTTTTGAAAAGGATGAAATTGAGGACAACATGTTTATAACAAAGGCTGGAAAAGAAAATGAGAATGAAGAATAATTTGATAAACTTGATGCAGAATTGAAATTGATTGAATAATGGCTTGATAATCCATTTGAGCAAATTGGAGAAGGACTAAGATATTTAGTAGAGGTGGTTGGAGATGAAACATTGAATGAAATAGAGAAATCTCTAAATGTAGAGAAAAATGAAAATAATCAATTTGGTTATAATTATGATTTTTCATATAAACTTAATAATGTTTTTGAGTGTGCTAGTGAATGGAATAGTAATATAAATTCAATTGCAGTTGAAGGAGTTGAAATCAATTGGCAACAATCCAGTTGGAGAAAGAAGAGACATCCAAAATTTATTATTTGGAGTAAGAAAAAGAAGAAAAAGATTAAGACATGGTCCAGAGAGAAGAAGCAAGGAGTAAAGATGAAGGTATTGCTAAAAATGACTGGTAGAGTGAAGATGAAATTACAACAAGTAGTTGAAAAATATGGAGCCTTTAGCAAAACGACCAAGATGAAACCTAAGTTATTGAGTCAATATCAAAGTTTGAGTTATGTTTTGAAATCTAATCTTACATTGTAAAGCCTAGCTGAGACTTAGACCAACAGGCATGTTATGTTTTGTCATTGTATCTAGTCCATTTCTCCATTAAGGGGAGTGTTGGAGAAATAATGTCAAAATGACAGAATTAGTAGATGGTTAGAGTCTGTTACAGGTTGTTGTAGTTGAATTTGTTTTCTAGCTCATGAGTAGTTCTTAGATCCACAAATTTAGGAGGTTGTTAGAGGATCTCCTTCACTAT
>JASDQU010199566.1:0-19289 GCA_032191745.1 Picea mariana
ACTCCCGGCTGGCCTACTCTTGAAGACGGGACATCACATACGAGTGTCAAACCCTCCATTAAGCAAACACACTCAAATCTGAAAAACAAGTGGCTCCATAAGCAAATACAATCTCAGATCTGAAATATCAAAGGCTTCATAAGCAAACAAACTCAGATCTGAAATATCAATGGCACCATAGGCAAACAAAAGACTCAGATCTGAAATATCAATGGCTCCATAAGCAAGCAAACTCAGATCTGAAATATCAATGGTTCCATAAGCAAACAAAAGACTCAGATCTGGAATATCAATGGCTCCATAAGCAAACAAACTCAGATCTGATATAAGAATTAAAGCCTCCATAAACAAACATAAAATTAGATCTAGAATAAGTGTCAAATCATCCATAGTCAAACACAAACTCAGATCTGATATAAGAATTAAACCCTCCATAAAATCATATCTAGAATAAGTGTCAAATCATCCGTAGTCAAACACAAACTCAGATCTGATATAAGAATTAAACCCTCCATAAACTAACACAAGACTGAAATCTGAATATAAGAGTCAAACCCTCCACAGGCATTTCTTCACTTAAGAAAACTGGACAGCAAGAGGGAAAACTCCACACAGTGACCTCTGCACACCACACGGCAGCCAGAAGGTAGTCCTACCAGCAAAGGAGAGGGCCCAGATAGGGGCTGCAGCACCTCCACACAAGTCTGTGCCCAAAGGAAGGATCCAACACCCACAGAACAGGCCCAGCAGCTGAAGAGAGGCAGCTCTGTGCAGGAGGTCAGGTCCAACAGCCCTAGAAGGCAAGTCTGGCAGCTCTAGTAAACACCTCCCAGTTCAGAAGAGGCAGATCCAGCATACACACATCAGCAAATCCTATGAAGAAGCTTCCAGCCAACTAGATCTGCAACTGATAGCAAAAGAGAGGCCACACCAACAAGGGAGAAGTGTCACTGAGGTAGCCGCAGCAAGGAGAGAGGGGAGATGAGAGAGTGAGTGTAAAAATGCTAGAGGGGTAGGGTCTTATTTATACTTAGGGAGAGGGGTTAGGGCAATTAAAATTAAAAATAAATATTGACATTTAATTAATATAAATATTAATTAACTTGTCAATTAATAAATTAAAAACCCCAATCTCATAAATAAAACCCTAATCACATAAAACAAGATCCCCATCACATAAAACAAGAGTGAAAGCAAAACAACAAGGGGTTACCTTTTAAGACAAAGTCAAGGGGGATTACATAAAGGCAAAACATGTCCACATGAGTCTCATAGAGACCTATAAACTTTATCATCACTGCATAAGGGGGTACATCAACAATGTGATCAGGTCCATCTTCATAGACACTCCTAGATACATCACAGGAAAGAAGAAGAGGATCACACATCAAAACATCTTGGTATTACACCGAGATCTACCTGGTCAAGAACCAGGTTGCCCCAGAACATATCTGGGGGCCCTAGACCACATCTAGGGTCTTATCCACCAAGGTACAAGACCAAGGATCAACCCATGCATTAAGCAAGGGTTCCCTGGAACACATCCAGGGGCCCTAGACACATCTAGGGACTTACTGCTTGGTCCAAGACCAAGAACCCCAGTCATCTACTGGGGGCCCTCACAAGGGTCTTGGTGCTTGGTTCTAGACCAAGAACCCCAGTCATCTACTGGGGCCCCTCACAAGGGTCTTTCTCCTTGGTTCTAGACCAAGAACCCCAGTCATGTACTGGGGGCCCTCACAAGGGTCTTTCTACTTGGTTCTAGACCAAGAACCCCAGTCATCTACTGGGGACTCTCACAAGGGTCTTTCTGCTTGGTTCTAGACCAAAAACCCCAGTCATCTACTGGGGGCCCTCCCAAGGGTCTTTTGCCATGGCTCTCACTGCTTGGTCTCATACTAAGAAACCCCAGAAGTGTGTTGGGGGCCCTAGTCTATAGCTAAGGTCTTTTCCATCCTCTGGAGAATGGCTCTTGCAGCTGCTTTAATTTTAACATCCCTAACATCCACACTTTTACTTCTTGTCCAATCTTTACCTCTCCATCAAAGGTAGGTGGCTTGGCCTTACACAATTGTCCTTGCAAACCATCTCGGTGGGATCTCTCTCTTCTCTTGTGTCTACCCCCAAAGGAACTAGGTCTTCCATAAGATTCCTCTAATGCAGAAATTCTCTTTGTCCAATGATTCGAAGGGAAGGGGCGATAAGTAGCAATGTTACATTTATCGTGTCGACGAATATATCGACAAGGGTCTGGAATATGACTTATCAACAATATCAAGGAAAATATCAAAAAATATCGACAAACTTAAAAAATTATAAAAATATTCATTCTTGTAAACATCTAAAGCTACAACAACATCAAACAAATCCATTGCCACGTAAATATGAAAATAAAACTGATATATAAGATGTATAGGACGCCATCAAGTGATACATCACACATTGATATTGAACTGATATTTTTCCTAAGTCCTAATTCCCGAAAGGCTAATACAAAATCACATCAAAAATATAGTAAATGCATCTCATGATTCATCATTATGAGCAAAGTTATCAAAACCAGAACTAGGATCAAAACTGGCTTGTGAACTTATTTGTGCACTTGTCTACTAAAAAATACATACAATATGCAAAACTTTATTATATATATATATAATATATATATATATATGTGTGTGTAGAGAGAGAGAGAGAGAGATCAATCTAAATCCAAACCTTTAGACACCAAATATGCAAAGATTGATCATGTATCTAATGTAAGTACTAAGAGTGAATATAGCAAAATGGCACCGAGTATGAATTGTGATACATATGTCACAAAATACATAGACGTTGAAGGCCTAAATGGCCTCTAGAGTCCAAAAAACATCATGCTACAACAAAGAACTACGTATCATCAAAATCATCACCTATATTGGGATCCTTATCATTAGTAGCACCCTCCATCCTCTCCCTCTAGCCTTTGCCTCTACCTCGAGCCTCTAGGGGCATCAGTCAACATAATGAGGTTGAATTGCAAGTTATGTGGTATGGAAATGTTTGGTGGCATCAGTCGCTTGAAATACCACCTTGCCAAAATCCCAAGGAATGATGTGGAGATTTGCAAAGCATCTAACCCAGAGCTTGTCCACATTGCTAATCAATCCATTTTTGAAATGAATAAGAAGAGAGATCAAAGGGAAGAAACAAGGTTTGAGCTTGCAAATAGATATGGAAGCACATCAGGAGTGGGGGAAAGCCAATCCTCGGCCTCACATTCCACAATGCCTGGCCCCTCAGCATCCTCACCTTTCTTTGTGTCCAGGTCAGTTCCTAGGGGGAAACCTTCTACTCGGTCGATGGTGAAAAAAAAGGAGGAAGCCGACAGGATTATTGCTAGATGTTTTCTATGGAGTGGCATACCATTCAACATTGCCAAGAACAACCCATTCTACCACTCCATGTTTGAAGTTGTTGCTATTGTTGGTCCAGGATACAAGGGACCTTCTTTTAATGACTTGAGAGGGCCTCTCCTTCAAGGGGAAAAGATCGATTGCACAAAGAGATTGGGCGAGCTCAGGGAATCATGGGAGATCACAGGATGCACCATTATGTCAGACGGTTGGACAAATGGGAAGAACAGGTCCATTCTCAATTTCTTAGTTAATTGTCCCAGGGGGGCAATGTTTATCAAATCTATTGATGCCTCTGCATATGTTAAAGATGCACAGTTATTATGTGAGTTGTTGGATAACTTCATCCAAGAGATAGGCATGTAGTATGTTGTCCAAGTCATTACGGACAATGCTGCTAATTATGTTGTTGTTGGCAAGATGCTCATGGAGAGGTATCGGACCTTATATTGGACTCCTTGTGCTTCCCATTGCATTGATTTGATGCTAGAGGACATGGGCAAAATTCCTTGGATCAAGGAAATTGTTGAGTCGGCTAGGAGTGTTACAATATATATATATATATATATATAATCATACATATGTTCTTACACTCATGAGACAGTTCACAGGGAACAAGGAGTTGGACTGCCCTACTATCACGCGTTTTGTGACAAGCTCCATTGCTCTTCAGTCTCTCCACAATTATATGTTGGAGTTGCAGAAAATGTTTCTTTCGGATGAGTTGAATGCTTGTGTCTATAGCACTAAAGTGGATGGGCAAGCCATAGCCCAACTTGTGAGACACGATCAGAGTTTTTGGATGGGAGTGCAGGAGTTGTGTGCTATCAATGAACCTTTGGTAAAGGTTCTTCGCTTGGTTGAAGGTGACAAGCCCGCAATGGGCTACTTGTATGAGGCCAAGGATAGGGCCAAGGAAGCTATCCATCGGTACTATGAGGACAGGGGGGAAGAGGGATTCACTAAACGAGCCGAGATATGGAGTGTGATTGATGAGCAATGGAACAACACTCTCCATCGGTTGATTCATGCAACAGGGCTCTACCTCAACCCTGCATACTCTTATGCGTGGATTTAGGTTTGATGCAAAGGTTATGGATAGATTTTTTATCAAGAACCTAACACAATGTTATCAAATATAGTTGTCAAGAGTAGCAAGTTGTCCAAGTTCGCGGCCTGCACAAGAAACGTCCATTTCGAGCTCGAAATGCAAGCAACAGGTGAGATCAGCTTCAGCAGCGAACATTCCTGAGAATATCAGATCGGCGGTTCGCTGGAATCAGGGTCTCGAAATATTGTTAAAGTTGTTTGTCAAAGGTTTGAAGTCCCGAAACCCAAAGTGAGCATGAGTCGTCCGATCTTGAGGGGGAACAGGTGGCAGTCGATCCAAGCATTCGGGGAAATGAGCTTCGGGAGTTTCAAAGTGAGAAGTGCATAAAACTTCCGGAGAGTCGAAGCCCGAACTCCCGAAGCAATCGTGGACCATTGATCTCAAAATCAGCAGGGAACCGTTGATCTTAGCGGCAGTACCTCCCAAAGGCCCGAAGTCCCGGAGTCCCGAAGGGGATCTTGGCCATCTTAATCCAAAATGCCACGCATCATCAGATCTGTCACTCCAGGAGTTTTACTTCGGGAGTTTTAAAATGAGAAAAGCATCGAGGTCCCAAAGGCCCGAGGTGGCCGAAGTGCCGAAGCGCCCGAAGTGGCCGAAGTGCCCGAAGTTCCGAAGTGGCCGAAGGCCCGAAGTGAATCTGAGTCGTTGATCAGCAATAACCACGTGTCGTCAGATCCATAGCTCCGAGTAAAAGCACAGAAGGTAAGAAAGATTCGAGTTTCGATTTTCATCCAAATCCAGGAGCCACGCGTCGTCAAATCCCTAGCTCCGGTGAATTTGCTTGGGGCAAATAAGTTTGACTATTGAGAAGTCCGAAGCCCGGAGCCATGAAGGGATCTCAGCCGTCGATCTCAAGAGGGCCACGCGTCATCAGATCTATGACTCCGGGTTAAATCCCTTGGAAGCCCAAGTTTGACATTTGATTATCCCAAAGTTCGGAGCCACGAAGGGATCTCAGCCGTTGATCTCATGAGGGCCATGCATCATCAGATCCATAGCTCCGGGTAAAAGCAGTTGAAGGCAAAGGAAGTTTGAGATTTGATTTTCCCGGAGTCCGGAGACCCGAAGTAATTCTCGACCGTTCGATTCAAGAAGACACGCGTCATCAGATCGCCAGCTCCGGGTAAAAGCACATA
Source organism: Picea mariana (assembly GCA_032191745.1). Lineage (NCBI taxonomy): Eukaryota > Viridiplantae > Streptophyta > Pinopsida > Pinales > Pinaceae > Picea > Picea mariana. The sequence goes on from JASDQU010199566.1 coordinate 5,643, forward strand.
AAGGAGCCAAAGGAAAAGGAGCTAGTGCCCGAGCCCTGGAGCACCAAGTTCGTGGCAGTCGTCGGCACAGACACATGGCATCAGTCTAGCGCTGACACATAGCACTCATTTCAAGCGTTTTAGACATGCTTTCTGCCTGTTTTCGAGTGACACATGTCACCTCTCTGTCCGCGACATATCAGCATGGTGACGTCAAACCTCCACATCAGATCATCCTCCGAGAGCTGTTATTGTTCAACGCCAAAAGTAGCGCCCCATCCAAAGGCACACTTTTGGCAGATTCTAAAGTTGGTGGGCGATTAAGCTTGGCAGTGGCGCTAAATCTAGCGGGTGCGCTCAGATCACAGATCAAGACCTGACCTACGGCCACAGTGCATCGCGGGGACGCAACATGCTCATGCGATATTTTTCTTGAGCGGTCCCGCAATCAAAACCATGGTATGGCAAAAATGCTACATGGCAAAATGTGATATGGATTGCGGACCCAAAAGCGGTCTGAATCCAAACCGCTTTTGACGGCCCCGCAATCTCGTGTTTATATGGCATCCTATCCGAGAGCAGCACGTAGCTGCCCCCTGAGCATTAGGTCTTGTTCAATCTCTGAGGAGGCAGTTAATGAAAATAGAGCTAGTGGTTGAAACCTCGGCACACTCCATAAATGGAAGGCATGGAAGGCCCGGCCTTGGGGACTGAACCGTCAGCCTGTGGTACCCCTATGGGCAGATTTTCCTGCAGATTTTCGTGGTACCGTCAGCCCGTGGTGTCAATCTGAGCTCGCGTCTGACAGAGGGGTGCACGTTCAGTTTGACAGAAGAACTCGCAGACACAATGCTTTGAATGTAGTGATCAGATCACACTCCTGGTAGTGGCGAATTGTTCCGAGAATAAATAAGTAGTTTTGATATTTTGTTAAGGTCGTCAACTGGTTGAGCAGAGCTCCCTATTTTGTAATGTTTTGATGCCAGAACTGTTCTCTGGTTATGTATCAAATTTGAGACTTTCATGTTAATAGAAGTCAGCTTCTTTTCATCTCTCTGTAAAAACTGTGCTAAAACACTCGGGCATGGAGGATCTAGTGGAGGGTTGTTATGTTGTTGTAATGTAGGTTTGATTACAGTGGTATCGCGACCAGTTTTAGTCAGCTCCCTTGTTTTCTTGTTCCCTCTTACACTGAATGGCTCGGGCATGGAGGATCCAGTCGAGTTGTTGCAGCTGCATGGTGATGTAGGTTTGATCATTGTGCTGTTGTGACTGTTTTGTTTGGACATATTTCAGTGTCTGAAGCTTGAACTCAAGAGTGATCTCGAGTCTGAGTTTTTCTTCTCCAAGCTGCTTGAAAGACAAATGCCCATAGCAGTCTTGTTCACCTTCCTCACTAAGTCTTCCCTCTGCTCACACTTAAACTCAACTCACTCACTGAAGATAATGTGGCCCTCACTTCCCTGTGCATTTCTTGTCCAATCCAGTGTTGAACATCATTCATATATTGAGTTTTGTTCATTGACCTCCACTCATATAAAACCAACATCCACCAAAAACTCTGATGGGTACTGGACTTATCCTCCCGCAATCTGAGGGTGACTCTCAGTGCTAACATTCTTGGCGCCATTGCCGGGGAATGAATTGAAGACATTTCTCTGGGTAAGAACGACAACGAGGTTCTGATTCTAAAGGTGCATGAGACATCAGAACCATTGAAGATTGCAACTTGCACCTGGCGACTCCACGGTCGAAGACTCCACTGGGGAGGATCATGTTGACAGAAAGATGACCATACCAAAGGGGAAGACCAAGTATCAGTTTATGAGCTTTATTCATAAAATCCTATTCATGTTTATCAGCTCATTTCTCTCTTTCCCTTCACATATAAAGAGGGTTATCCTCTGCTTTGTCTATTCAGATGATAATAGGCCTTCCTTTATTTATCCATCCTTGGAAAAAGAAAACATGCCCTCTTCTTGTGTTGTAGATACCGATCTCGTGTCTTCACCTCTGCCTATTCATAAAAGTGAGATATGTATTGCATCTCCTCTTGAAATTGATCACCCTTGTAGCCCTGAGGAGGTTGAAAATAATTCACAGTCTTCTCAAATCTCGTTACCCTCCGTTATTCCTGCTAAGCCTTGCCATCAACTCGTTAATCCTCATGATCAGCCCACTGCTTTTCAAATTAAAATCAGAAATAAGTTGTTTAAACCTTTAAGGCTGCTACATGACCTTCATCCTTATCCTCGTTATTCCTTTGTGTATCTTCCTCGGTTTTCTGGAGAGGATCATATTACAGCTAAGAGACATTTGGAGGCCTTTGAGAGCTTTGTCGATCAGTTTGAGATTGTTCATGATGATGTTGCTATGAGGTTGTTCTCACAATCCCTGTCTGGAGATGTTGTTGTGTGGTTTAGATGTCTGGAAGCCGGTTCTATTGGCTCCTGGACCAAGCTATGCCATGCATTTTTAAAGTGTTGGGGTGAGAACAAGTCCCTTGATCAATACTGGTTTGAGTTTAATGCCTTGAGGAGAGGGGAAGAGGAATCCTTGGCTATCTTCAACTGGAGGTTTTACAGTGTTTATCATAGTATGCTTATGGAGATCAAACCCACAGAGACTGTGGCCATGGTGTACTATGTCATGGCTCAGCATCCAGAGCTGGTTCTTCTCCTGAGAGAGAGGAAATCTTCATCGTTAAGACACTTGTTTGAAGATGTTGAAGAAGTCGAAGAGAACATCAGGGCTAGCAGGGGGGTTCATATGCAAGCATATCTTGAAATATTGCATGTGCCTAAGGAAGAAGACTGTCAACATGTTTCAGATTCTGAGCAAGAAGATAGTGATTATGAATCAGAGTTGGAACAACAACAAAGAAAAGAGACTGCAGTTGTTGATGATCGAGAGTTGTTTTCGAAGGAGCAGGGAGGTTTTTTATTTGCAAGCAGAGAGGCATTTACAGAGGAGCAGCCTGGTCTTCTAAAGCAGCCAGGATTCTGTCACACGATTCATGATCCTATGGCCATACACATGGAATCATATGTTTCAGATTTTGAGGATTTCCAAGAGCATACCACGGAGCCTTTTCCTTTATACATTGAGGAAAAACATTGTGTGGAAATCCACCATTATGTGCCTACAGAAGATAAAGGGCGGAGCTTTCCCATGTTTCCTATTTATGATGATTATGATTCTGATCCTTGGGAGAGTCATGAAGAAGAAGAGGGAGAACCAAATGTGCAGTTCATATAGTGCCCAAAGCCTGCAAATGAGCAACCATCACCTGGGATCAATCAGCCTACATCAGTCGTTCGCTCACTCGTGCTTGCCAGAGACATTTAGCCATGTGTGAGCAGCTGTAAGACAGAGCATGTTTTTTGTCACAAGCCCAGTGGGTTTTGTCATTTGCTCTATGAATCTGTAAGGGAGTACATGGAGTTGCATTTCCTTCATGTCTTGGAGCCGCTCAGCTTTATCCTGACTTCAGCACTGGAAGGAGAGCTGAAAAGCGTAATCATTTTGCTGTCACAGTTGCATTGTTTTTATTTGATCAGTGACAGAGTAAACAAGTTTGCAGCTAGGGAGTTGCTTGAATGGCTATGGTGGAAGTTTGCTTTCACCTAGCGCTTTGTAAAAATCAATTAGTCTAGGAATGGACATAAATAAGCTCCTCCTGGAGCCCATGTATTTTGCTTTCGTTTTTAGGATAGTGTGCTTGTCGGCCTTTAATCCTCAGCAGGATGTTCTTTGAGCATGACTCCATAGCCCAATGCATAAGGCGACTGGAACTGCTTGTTCTTGGAAGCTCGCAAGGAGCATGCCATCCCCTGTGGAGCCAAATGTTATCACATATAGTTGTCAAGGGCGACAGGTTGTCCAAGTTCGCGGCCTGCACAAGAAACGTCAAAGTGCAGCATTCAGAGCAGTCCATTTCAGGCTCGAAATGCAAGCAACAAGCGAGATCAGCTTCAGCGGCAGACATTCCTGAGAATATTAGATCGACGGTTCGCAGGAATCGGGGGTTCGAAATATTGTTAAAGTTGTTTGTCAAAGGTCCAAAGTCCCGAAACCCGAAGTGAGCATGAGTCGTCCAATCTTGGGGGGGACAAGTGGCAATCGATCCAAGCGTTCGGGGAAATGAGCTTCAGGAGTTTCGAAGTGAGAAGCGCATAAAACTTCTGGAGAGCCGAAGCCCGAACTCCCGAAGCAATCATGGACCATTGATCTCAAAATCAGCAGGGAGTCGTTGATCTTAGCGGCAGTGCCTCCCGAAGGCCGAAGTCTCGAAGTCCCGAAGGGGATCTTGGCCATCTGAATCCAGAATGCCATGCATCATCAAATCTGTCACTTCGGGAGTTTTATTTCGAGAGTTTTAAAATGAGAAAAGCATCGAGGTCCTGAAGGCCCGAAGTCCCGAAGTGGCCGAAGCGCCCGAAGTCCCGAAGTGCCCGAAGTGCCCGAAGGCCGGAAGTGAATCTGAGTCGTTTGATCAGCAATAGCCACGTGTCGTCAGATCCATAGCTCCGGGTAAAAAGCACAGAAGGTAAGCAAGATTCAAGTTTCGATTTTCCCGGAGCCCAGAGACCTGAAGTGGATCTCGGCTGTCCAAATCCAGGAGCCACGCGTCGTCAGATCCCTAGCTCCAGCGAATTTGCTTGGGGCAAATAAAGTTTGACTATTGAGAAGTCGGAAGCCCAGAGCCACGAAGGGATCTCGGTCGTCGATCTCAGGAGGGCCACACGTCATCAGATCTATGACTCCAGGTAAAATCCCTTGGAAGCCCAGGTTTGAGATTTGATTTTCTCGAAGTCCGGAGCCACGAAGGGATCTCAGTCATTGATCTCAGGGGGGCCACGCGTCATCAGATCCATAGCTCCGGGTAAAAGCAGCTGAAGACAGAGGAAATTTGAGATTTGATTTTCCCAGAGTCCGGAGACCCGAAGTAATTCTCGGTCGTTTGATTCAAGAAGACACGCGTCATCAAATCACCAGCTCCGAGTAAAAGCACATAAAGGAGCCAAAGGAAAAGGAGCTATCACCCAAGCCCTGGAGCACCAAGTTCATGGCAGTCGTCAGCACAGACACGTGGCATCCGTCTAGCGTTGACACATGGCACTCATTTCAAGCGTTTTAGACATGCTTTCTACTTGTTTTCGAGTGACACATGTCACCTCTCCGTCCGCGACATATCAGCATGGTGACGTCAGGCCTCCACATCACATCATCCTCTGAGAGTTGTTATTGTTCAACGCCAAAAGTAGCGCCCCATCCCAAGGCACACTTTTGGCAGATCCTAAAGTTGGTGGGCGATTAAGCTTGGCAGTGGCGCTAAATCTAGCGGGTGCGCTCAGATTGCAGATCAGGACCAGACCTACGGCCACAATCCATTGCGGGGACGCAACATGCTCAGGCGATATTTTTCTTGAGCGATCCCACAATGGAAACCATGGTATGGCAAAAATGTTACGTGGCGAAATGTGATGGATTGCGAGCCCAAAAGTGGTTTGAATCCAAACCTCTTTTGACGGCCCCGCAATCTCGTGTTTATATGGCATCATATCCGAGAGCAACGCGTAGCCGCCCCCTGAGCATTAGGTCTTGTTCAATCTTCGAGGAGGCAGTTAATGAAAATAGAGCTAGTGGTTGAAACCTTGACTCACTCCATAAATGGAAGGCATGGAAGGCCCAGCCGTGGGGACTGAATCGTCAGCCCGTGGTACCCCTGTGGGCAAATTTTCCTGCAAAACCCATGTCAATCTGAGCTCGCATCTGATAGAGGGGTGCACGTTCAGTCTGACAAAAGAACTCGCAGATGCAATGCTTTGAATGTAATGATCAGATCACACTCATGGTAGTGGCGAATTGTTCTGAGTATAAATAGTAGTTTTGATATTTTGTTAAGGTCGTCCACTGGTTGAGCAGAGCTCCCTATTTTGTAATGTTTTGATGCCAAAACTGTTCTTTGGTTATGTATCAAATTTGAGACTTTCATATTAATAGAAGTCGGCTTCTTTTCATCTCTCTGTAAAAACTGTGCTAAAACACTCGGGCATGGAGGATCCAGTTGAGGGTTGTTATGTTGTTGTAATGTAGGTTTGATTACAGTGGTATCATGACCAGTTTTAGTCAGCTCCCTTGTTATCTTTTTCCCTCTTACACTGAATGGCTCGAGCATGGAGGATCCAGTCGAGTTGTTGTAGTTGCATGGTGATGTAGGTTTGATCATTGTGTTGTTGTGACTGTTTTGTTTGGACATATTTTCGTGTTTGAAGCTTGAACTCAAGAGTGATCTCGAGTCTGAGTTTTTCTTCTCCAAGCTACTTAAAAGTCGGATGCCCATAGCAGTCTTGTTCACCTTCCTCACTAAGTCTTCCCTCTGCTCACACTTAAACTCAACTCACTAACTGAAGTTAATGTGGCCCTCACTTCCCTGTGCATTTCTTGTCCAGTTCTGTGTTGAACATCATTCATATATTGAGTTTTGTCCATTGACCTCCACTCATATAAAACCAACATCCACCAAAAACTCTGATGGGTATAGGGCTTATCCTCCCGCAATCTGAGGGTGACTCTCAGTGCTAACACATTGAATGCATCGCGATATTTTCATTTAAAGAAAATATCACGATATTTTGTGCCAATAATATCGGCTTGGGGTGAATCACACGATATAACGCAATACTGTTGATATATCGATGATACATGTAACACTGATAAGTAGAATCAAAGGATTAGTGTTTGCTCCCAAATCTTTGGGATCTCTGGCTATACTTTCTTTGAGCACTACTCCTACTTCTATCCCCTTAACTATTCTCGTTCTTCTACTATAATTGCTTATGCATCTCTGCCAAGCTTTAGAGAAGTTGATTATTAATCCTACTATGCTCCTCTTGAGCTTTCATTGACCTTTTATTAAAGTTTCTCATAGTCTTTGCTTATCTATTGGGCATCTCTAAATTTCTACACCACTTTGAATCATTTTTGCGCCTTCTATATGCACTTATTCCACATAGATGTTTCCAGAAGTTTCGAGAATGATGGGAATCATCCATGTTTGTGAACTCAGTCTCTAAAAAATCAAGTGTTTGTTTTGGGTAGTTGTACAAGTATCTTCCCTATCAAATGATCTTTCCAATGAACGTAAATTTGACTCAAAATAATACTTGTGCTCTCTACCACACCTTGCTAAAGTAAGCAACTTACTTGGTCACATTGTTAATACACCAGGTGTGTGCTTAGCGTTGTTCCACTTATGTGTTCCCTTTTACTAGCGGAATGGCTTGCTAGCAAAATGACACTTAGCCCTTTTTTGTCATTCAATCATTTTTCTTACACACACAATTCCTGGCATGTTCCGCCTTACTAGCAAAATGATAGTCAAGTTGTGGAATCGACCATTTCACTTGAACTGCTTTTACTTTACTAGCAGAATGGTTTACCTTAATCAATTTCTCATGATCGATCATTCCACTTGCACTGCTTTTCCTTCACTAGAGGAATGATTTAGCTTAGCCAATTTTTCATGAAATCCACCATTCCATTCACATTGAGATTCAATCATTTCACTAATTCACTAGCAAATTGGGACTTAACCAATTCTTCATGTAGTTAAATGTTCCACTCACACTGCACCCCAATCATTCTGTTTACACACAAAATTATTGTTGGCAGAATGACACTTTGGCATTTTTTGAACACCCAATCATTCTACTAACACTGCAACCCGATAGAATTATACTCTGCTATTTCTGGAGGATCAATCATTCCACTCAACAACAGTGGAATAACACTTTACCAACTCTGAAGGGGTCGATCATTCTGCTATAATTTCCTTGTTAGTGGAATGACACTTACGCAATTATATATAAGAGATCATTCTGATACTATTGTTTTACCAGCGGATTGATGTTGGTTCTGCTCTCAAGGGATCAATTATTCTGTTACCACTTCCTTACTGGTAGAATGGCACATAGCCACTTCTACAACTGCAACCTCAGCTTAAGCCCAACAGCAAGGTATTTTTGTAATTTTTACAAAAAGTGTTTAGAAGACAAAGGCCATAGCACTTGAACCGCACTCTGATTTCACTTTGTGGCATATCCAACCTTCTTGACAGACAACGGGGTACTCTGATTCTACTCAGCCTGTCCATGGCTTCTAAAGCTCACCCAAAATTCACTATATAGACAGCTAATTTTAACTCCAATATACATTCTATCAAAGATACTATATGCATTTCATTTTATGCAAAATAACTATCTAATTGTAACTGAAAGTGTATGAGTTTATCATGTGAAATACAGCAGAAAAGACATAACTTAAAACGGAACATGTAGAATGGCTGCCAAGGAAGCACTTACCACCCAGTCGTACACATCTGATTTGGATACCAACCCCGAGACAGGCTATCAGATGACAAAGGCAACGCTCTCTACTAGTTTTCTATAAGGAATCCAAGGATACACACTAGACAAGGAATTGGGCAATGGAGCAGTCAAGAACCCCTGGCCAGACTATAGTGGTGTGGATTCAAGCAATATCCTCAGCCATCACTCACACTAGCACAGGTAGTCCTTCTACCAACAACTGCACTAGATTGGGTAATTCCTCCACCAGCTTTCCTCCCACAAGTATGGGAAAACCCTCTGCCAGTCCTCCCCACTGGGACAGGTTGACCCTCAATCAATCTACTAACTGTATGGGGAAACCTTCCACACAGCTACAATTTTGGTACAGGAAGTCCCTCCACGAGACACAATTCTGGTAGGGGTTTTCATGCTCATATATCTCTGTTCAGCTCAAAACAATCCCTACAACAGAAGTCTATCCTCACAGGCAAAGACCTGGCACAGGATTTAGCCTCTACACAATACTATACTCTCCTTGCCTCCCAAGTTTGCAAAGCAGCCAATACAAGCATAATGAGCAGCAGCAACTATGGCCAAATCTCTCCATAACTAGCACAGGGCCAGCTCATGAACCCGCTGCAAGCACAGTGAGAAGCAGAAACTCTGGCCAAATCTCTCCATAACTAGGACAGGGCCAGCTCATGAACCCGCCAAGGAACCAACATACTGAACGACAAGAAGGAAGAAAGAGAACCTTGCATAATCCGAAAATGAAGTAAATATAGAGGAATAAGGGAGGAGATGCATTTGAGCATGTGAGAGAGGTATCCAATATTCTCAAGGATTTATGAGCTCATGCCACCTTTATAATCATTGAGGATGAGTTATAAAGTTGCCAAATGTCCTAGTTGACTTTCCTTTTTTTTTCCTTACCGCTTGTCTTACCATAACCCCCTCTTTTTCTCCCATGGTAGCCATCTGTATGTTCCTTATATTATATTCTTTACATTTGTGATTACATCATGCTTATGTCGTGGCCTTTTGTCCAACTTAGGGGAAAGTATAAATAGCCTAAATAAGTGAATTACATCCTCTACTAGGGCCTTGGCCTTGGCTTTGGGCTCCCACTACAAATATTTACAAGGTCRTGCCATCTGTATGTTCCTTATATTATATTCTTTACATTTGTGATTACATCATGCTTATGTCGTGGCCTTTTGTCCAACTTAGGGGAAAGTATAAATAGCCTAAATAAGTGAATTACATCCTCTACTAGGGCCTTGGCCTTGGCTTTGGGCTCCCACTACAAATATTTACAAGGTCATGCAACTTACTGCATATGAACATACAATGGGAGGTACCTACTATAAGTCCATGTTACTTAGAACCTAGGCAAAATTATATATACATACTATTTATACATCGGCCCCTGTACAAAATATCAAAACAGCATATTACAATATGCTGAATTATTAAGGAAACATGAAGAGAATTTGATTACTGATAACAAATACCAGATGAATAACATAATCAATCTTTACGTTATAGGATATCTATGGATATTAGACATGAGACTCTCTTGTCAAGGAAAAGTTATTTGATAAGTTGGTCGATGCATTTCAAATCAGAAATTGGTCGATGCATCTTGAATCAGTATGAAGGATAAAATGAAAAGGGAGGCTTTGGAGTATCTTAACAAGCAGTAGTATTTTACTCTAATCTTGTGTTAAAGGAAACACTGGACATTAAGTGATCTTTGTCAAACCTCACCATTGACCAAGTATTGCCCAATGCCAATACATATGTCAATTTCAGCCATGCAATACATGAAGCTAAATGCAAACATGCCTTGAATAGTCTCATGAAAAACTGTAAGCCATGAAAGAAATATATTTATATGTAGATCTTCCATTGATGGTATCATTATCACATTCTTGGATAGATTGGCATTCCAAACATCCAAGTGGAATTTGATAGGGGCAAGCAATGAGTAGATCTTAACTATAATACTTTTACATACCAACTCATTCACCTAGATGAAACTCGACAAAATCAAATCTAGAAAAGCATAATTCTACACTTGGATATCTTGTTCTTCCCACATAAATGTGTACCATATATAAAAATCATTATAAATAATACATGGTTATCTTCAAAACAATCTCAAAGCATAGTGGGTTTGCACCAAACTCAACTTATATAATACTTATGACAACTCTAAATATAGAATGTACTATATAAAATGGCATTATTCCAAATACTCTCAAATTAAGCCTCCTTAGCTAGTAGTAATGGTCTAAGAAGGGTATCAAACAGTTATGACATGTGAAGCTCAACGCACTATGCTTCCAAGAGTGCAAGGGAGGCATTTACCCAGTCAAGATATCGTTGTCAAACACATTCTAAAAATGGAGCGAAATGATTGCATATCCAAACCAGTTTATCACAAAAATAACTCTATCAATAGGCCTATATCGATAAATGGAGCAAAATGACTGTATACCCAAACCAGTTTAAAACAAAACTAACTTTTCTAAGGCTAGTTCTAATAGTTGCAACAAGATGTCAAGGAAAATGCTTGTGGTTCAAGATGAGGACAATCATAACATAGAATGAATGCAAAAAATCTCCCTCTCAATGGTCTCTTGAATATACTTCTCTAGCTCCTATGTATCATCTTGTTTAAATAGTCAGAACAAGAACAATGAAAACGTGCAACCTTGTTTTACTTGTGCACAAGACAAAAGCGTTTTGTCTCAGTGGTCTCTTGAATATGAAACTCCAACTTGGGTGTTTCAGACCATCTATATAATCCTAGCAATGTCGATGAAATTGGGAACCTTGTTTCACTCATGACTCCCATAGAGTTGTGCATCTCTCTGGAGAACCCACATCAAGCATGGAAACAACATGCCATTTTCTTATAAAATAATATCATCTATTACCCTAGATCCCCCAATTGGGAAAAAGTCAAACTTTAGAACTGATAAAATCAAAAAGGGAAATTCATATTACACATCATCGCTCAGTAGTATCAAGTTGGTGTTAGTCATCGTCTGTTAATTGAATTGTGACCACTGTTTGGAAGTTGCCACACAACAGCAGAATCCAGATTCACTTTGTCCAAAGCAAACTGCAATATACATAATCAGGAACCAAAAAACAGCAAAACAAGCAACAATACAAAGATAATGAATGGAAAGTACCCGTCCTTAACGAAATCATTGAAGAAATCGAGTTCAATGGAGTCAGAGAAGACCACGACACAAGCACGAGGATGAAAGTATAAAAGACTTTCAAGGCCACGCTGGTGTCTCACAGTGTATGACCAGGGTGGAGTTGTCCATGCCATAAACACTCTCAGAGAACAGTTGCCATTTTCTAGAAATTCATCCATAAATTCCGAGAATGATAGAAGAGGATCTAGGGCAGGAAAATAGCCCCATCTCCGAGTATCGCCATTGTCATGAATTTTCCTCTGAACCTTCTTATGAGATACTGAATTAAAATGGTTTCGATCTCCTCGCCTCTGTGCTTTCTCAATGTCTATGATTCCTGTGGTTTTGTCTCCTTCATGTATCAGAATATCTTCAGCATTTACGTTCTTGCTGTTACTCAATTTGACCATATCTTCATCCGCAATATTCTTTGAACTCACTATGTTGTCACTTGGAAAACTATCATTTATGTTTTCTGCAATTATATTCGGAGTTTTCAAGCTATATATCTGTGCAGAACGAGTACCCACAGAGGATGAGCTATGAAAGCCCAAAGAATCCTGAAGCTTTGGTTCATGTAGCTTTGATGCACTTAAGCTATGCAGCCTTCTTGCAGTATCCTCCTCACCACCACCTCCTTGCTTTTTCAACAGCTTTTTCTTCCTCCTGGAATTACTCTTCTGAGCATCTATTTTTCTTCTGTCAAAATTCTTGCCTAAGGATTTGATGTCTTTGCTCAAGCTTTTGTCCGACAATCCATTCCTTTCAACTACCTCTGCTAAGCTCGTAGACTTCACCTGCCCACTTCCTCTCAAAGTTTCAGTTAAAGCCCTGCTATTCTTCTCATCCACATTGCTCAGAAAATGGGTTCTGTTGCTATCACTCTTATCTAAAGCCTTCCTCGTCAACTGTGTGAGTCCAGTCTTTAATGATGCATCATCATCATTATCAGCGTTGTTTCTTTCCTTTAGAGAAGCCTCATCACCACCATCTAAATTACTCTCCTCAAGTGTCTTTTCAAGTGCTACTGCATTCAGTACTTGTTTCTTTCCCTGAATGTCTGATTCCTCTTCCAAAATTTTGTCGGGCACGTCTTTCAATGGAGACGAATGATCTCCGACAAAGGGAATACCTTCAATAGTAGCCTTCTTCAGAGCCTTCTGTATAGCTTTATCACTCTTAGTCAGCCCTGCCAGTCCAATAGCATCTGGATCCTGTAGTAATGGATTGTTTAAAGGATTCAACAGATCTAAAGTAGATCTCGCCATCCTATCTCGCCTTAGAAAATCACCTTTAGAAGCTCTCCTCTGAATATTATCAAACCAAGGACCCCAACCACTCCTCAAAAACGATGATCTATCACTGCCCTTCAGCAATAATGCATCCTCTATAGCAGCCACTTCCTCTAATCGATTCCGGATACCTTCATCAACCGGTTCATCGTCAGAACTAAATGCTTCTTTGCCTCTATCATCACTAACCATCACCGAATCATCGATAATTTCATCCTTCCAGCCTCCATCGGCTTGAATATCAAGTCCCTGCTCTGTTTTCCCATTGCCTGGATSTGTCCGCTTYGGCCTGCTCTGTCGGCGCTTCATAAAGGCCCTCCTTGTCACTCCCATCACATGATCCCAAAACAATCCTCCTTTGTCCTTGTGAGAAAGCTGCCCCGGCATTTCTTGAATTCTCTTTTGCTCGTCACTGTAATTTAACTGCCGATCAGTTTGTATATGCCCCAATCTCTCTAGCCTTTTTCCCGAATTACTCTTCTCCTCGCCTACCTTTCTAATCATACTGCCATCCGTGCTACCCTTATGTGTTTTATCTCCTGAGCCATTCTCTTCACCCTGCCCTTCTAATTTTTTTTCATTAGCACTCAGAGATTTCTCTGAATCCCCCGCCTCACTCCATCCTTTTCCCCGAAAACCGCCATCATCATCTTCAACAACATCATCCCCCTCATCAAGTTCATCAATTCTATCCTCCTCGTCAAAGCCATCAAAATCCTCCATTTCGTTATTCCCTGCATCTTCATCTCCACCATTGTCATCCTCTTCTTCTGCATCATCAAATTTTTCCTTCTGATCAATTTC
>JASDQU010199567.1:4195-16516 GCA_032191745.1 Picea mariana
TGGAGAAGATAAAATTGTAGCTTGAGAATTTCTCTGTCTATCTGGTACCAAGAACCAATATTTTTGAAGAACTACATAATCTAATATGAATATCTAAGGTGTTCTTTCAGTGATGAGGAGAATGAACAAATATTATTCTTTTTTGGTTCATTGATGGATTGATTTTAGGTATTTCTAAGGAAGGATCCAATGGTTTGTGCATATCATTGCTCTGAAATGTGCAACCTGGGAAGGTAATTTAGAGGCAATGCAACCATGACAAATATGGGATCATCATTGATATGAAATGTGTAGGAAAGGTGGCTTAGAGATAGTGCAACCAAAGAGATAGTTGTTTAGAGGAAATGAAACCAAAGATAATGAAGCTTCCATTCAGTGAAAAACATGTGGTGGTTAAAAAGAAAGAAGGGTTTTTGGTAGCTTGTGTGTAGGGTGGCCAAGGGTTTTAAAATTAAAAGCTTGTTCATATTTGAAATCTAGTGCGTTTTCATCATATCCAGATCAATCARCCTAGGTGTTGGTTTAAGCCTGGTCTTTTCCTACTGGAATGGATTGAATAGAACCATCTATCCCTTCATTAMTAATGTTAGGGAATGGTTAATAGAGAGACCCAACCAAGAMAAATAATTGCAAAAATTGTAAGCTATTATCCCTATGAATTTTGTTATCATTATTTTAWWTTTTTTAGGGAAWTTTTTTGGTTACAATATGGATTTAACATATACCTTCAATATCTGGTAGCTTGTGTATGGGGAAGTTGAGGGTTTTGAAATCTAAAACAATCAATTCATTACAAAAAACAATAAGCTATTATCCTTGTGAGTTTTCTTATCATTTTTATTTTTTATTTTTTTGGGTGCATAATTTTGGTTACAATATGAATTTAACATATAATGGTTTTTGGTAGATTGTGTGTAGAGTGGCCAAGGGTTTAAAGATCTAAGACAATCAATTCATTGCAAAAACCTGTAAGCTATTATCCTTGTGAGTTTTGTCACCAAATTTTTTAATTTTTTGGAGGCAAAATTTTGGTTACACTATGGATTTGACATATGCATTCAATATCTATGAATCATATACAACAAACCATGTAACCTATAAATCAATAACCTATAACCCAAAAAGAAGGATTTTTTTATAGCAAAGATTGTAAGCCAAAGAGTATTTGACAAAAATAATGGAAACTCCTCTTGGTGCTTTAATAATGAAACATTTATCACAAATTTGTTCATAGACCTCATGGTTGTCATTTCTTACACTCTAAAATTTTGGGGCATCCTTGTATATTGACGTGTATCATGTAGCACCCTATTAATGAATTTCGATTAAAAAAAACATAAAATACGATCCTTATAGAAATCATTTATGGTATTCACATCAACCTCGGCTAGTCCCTTAGCCAATATCTTTACACTTCAAAATTTGTAGAATCATAATACATGAGTGTTCTCATATTAGGTTATTGTTAATGTCCATGATTTTAGAAGAAGAAAGATGACTACATTAAGGTTTTCCAGGTTGACCATTTTATGGGTTCCTTTGAAATGTCAAAATAAAACTTCTCTAGAACCATATGAAATGTAGCTTTAAATAGAGAAACTTTAAAATTTTCTCTATTGTCTCTTTCATGGTGAAGCTTCTCCATATCTACACTCCCTAGAATGAAATATTATGGCCATGCTTCCTCAAATGTATTCATAATATTATAAAATCCATGCTTAAGAGTAATCCATACAAATAAATGTTTTTATCATTTCATTATTAGGATAATGTGCCAATGCAAATGAGTGCTTCTACCTTATATATAAATCCTAAGTAAATTGTTGAGACAATAAAATATGTATATAATTGTGAATCTTTTAGACAACTAGAAGATCATTACTTATACTTTAGATGGAAAGCATAATGCCAACAATATTTTATTCAATTGTACATTTGATGCTAAAGTTGAGAAGTTTGGAAGCTGCCTCATAAATTTAAGGTCATTGAGATGAAAATAGATAAGTTCATAGTTGCTATAGCCACTAATAATTTGACATTATGGTTGACAAAGGTTAATAATGTTACCTTACCAAAGCGCGCGCACACACACACACACACACACACACACACACACACACACATCTTTGCAATAGTAAATATTTTTTTTTGTATCTGGAGGAATCGATAACTGGGTGGGATTGTACTTGCGTGACACGAGGTCGATTTTTCTGACCGCTACCACTATAACCTCCAGGCGCACCGTTGCGGTCCCACATGCGGTACACACAAATTTTCAAGGTCCGAATCAACGATGTCGTAGGGAGTGTCTTAACAATGCACTCTATCTCCAACTGATCTACACCTTCAGGACAATAATATATAATTTTGATTGTGAGCATCATCCTTGAAAAGTTGTTTGGTGAAATTTACCTTTGATTGCAGCCTAGGCAAATCACATATGCATAGGGTCATGTCGTGATTTGAAGAAAGGAGAGGAAACTAATTTGTATACATTGTAAGAAATATTTTAAGATGAGATTGTATAGTACTCTACCTGGATGTGAGGCCCATCCTAGGGCATCAAATGACTCCAAAATTATTTGTAGTATACTTCTGTATAGGTCTGCATATTTAATATAAAAAGGTTTGTGTTTTCCTCTGCTAAAATTTCTGTTATAAGTCTTAATGAATTTCCATATTCTCCATGATAAACTAACTGATATTAAATTTGTATTTCATCCTAGGATTTCATTATATATCAATTTTTACAATTTTGCAACATAAATTTCAGTTGTAACATTGTAACATAAATTAACAATTTATTCACAACATAAACTAACAATTTTTCCAAATTTTACATAGAGATTAGGATTGTAAAATACCTCTCTAAGAGTTTGCTTAAGTCCCTTGATCCTCGAATTGTCTACTGTCTGTTGTTACCTGCCCAACCAAAACTGGATTTTTATCCTCCTAGCTAGATAGGAACAACCTTACCGACTCCCTAGCTCCAAGAAATCAAGTTTCCTAGCTCTCCATGCCCAAATTCCCAAAAATCACAACCCACTAGTATGTCTAATAATCCAAATCTAAAATCTCAGTTACAATCAAAATTCTCAGTTAAGTTTTCACAAACAATCTCCCTTCCCTTTGGTTTTCATCTTCTCACACAATCTCCCCCTCTTTGGTCCCATTCTACCAAGACCATAATCCCCCTCTTATTCCTCCTCCCCTCTTAGGAATCTCAACCCCATCATCAACACCAACCCTCTCTGACATCCTCTTTGACATAATATTCAAATTTCCTAAATATCAAACAACTCACACCGTACTTAATTTAAAACAAACACACATGTAGCTTTCCACACACACACACACACATAATTAAATCAATCAATTTAATCCTTAACATTGAATCAAAGTTATCAACTAATTCAATAATTAATATTAAGTTTGAATGAATCAATGAATTAAATAATAACATTAACTCTGAATGAATGAATCAATTAAATAACAACATCAAATTTGAATTAATTAGTCAATTAAACAATAACATTAAATCTAAATTAATCAACTACTTTAATAATAACATTAAACATAAATAAATAAATTAATTTAATAATAACATTAAACCTAACTGAATCGATTACACTAAGGTATTGCACACCCATGAAACAACAATATTATTAATCTTAATACATCATAATAATACTATCATACACACACATTGTATGTATGTGTAGTTGGCGCATACATAACTCATGCATGTACTAATGATAACCATCATCACATCTAATTAACAATTCATATATGCTCATAACCAAGTCTTATAGTGCAATAAGCCCCGTAATGAATCATGCACTCATTTATAATAAGACAATACATCAATACATTAGTCACATTAGTTAACATTCACTTAGATTATCATAACCAAGTCAAGCATTTAATACAATAAACGAATATGTCAATAAGGCAATAAGGTTACTTGATTAAAACCCAACAACACTCTCAACTACTTTGAAACACCCTTCCTCCCTAACCTACTTCTGTCTTCCAGTTCCTATCCTTCCTCTACTAGACCATACTGAAGTGTCAACTATATTGACCTAAGTCCATATATAACCCGTATGTGGAAGTGTCAACTACCTTGAAAAATCTTCCTTAACAGGAAATTGGTAGTCAACATCACATGTCTAGGGGAGCATGGATTAACATAGCCGTCCCATGACTCTATTTTTTAGAGGATAAACGGTGAGAAGTGCCTCCACCCCTCCTGATAGAACTAGGGTCAACACCCTATCATGTACGATATTGTGGCACGGTGTTATGGGATATTTGTCATAGAATATCCAGTTTCAGGCAGTCGTGCCACCTGAAAAACCTGCACTTTTTCAAATATCATAGGAATGCACTTGAACCAATGTAAAGTAACATAAGGATAATTCCTATCATACCATTTCTCATTCGATGTCCATGATATCAACCAATCACTATCGCACTTCTTTGACTATTAAATATCCCATTCAACCTATATGTTAGTTTGCCACATGAGGTCATGTATAACCATATATTATTGACATGTTATTGCATTACTACTGACATGTGATTGCATTGAAAACATATAATTGAACCTGATATCCACATACCAATATCCTTCAATCAAAACTTGCATGCTAGAAGTAAACTATATAACATATGTCGGTAAATACATACCAATAACCATTCACATTATTTACACATACGTAGGTCCACATGTCCATAATTTGAAGTGCCAATGTTTAATAGTGTTCCACAGATAATAAGAAAATGAAACTACAATTAGCTAATAAAGAAATTTAGTTGCCTAGGTCAAAACAAGGCATTACACTGGATACCAAATTCTCCACCCAACTCGAGATAAAATGGGAGCCTCAACAACCCAATTTATTTGCAAGTGAAATCACAATCATGGAAATCTAGTTTATGGTTAGTGATTAATTGTTAGTGATCATTTGAAATTAAATGATCTTATGACACTATTGTTTTATCCCTTGTTTTGATTCCTGATATTGCTAATTTTCCTTCTTCCCCTTTCCCTCAAATAATTTGAAATTAGTCAACATTTCCCTCTATTTTATGCTTTTGCTTGGATTTCTAGTATATGAATACTTTAGATTTCAACAAATTTTATTTCCCAAATTCATATTGGTTTTATTTCCCAAGACATCACTTCTTTAATGGGTAGGAAAATATTAAACAAATAGAGGCGAAGACCCCTTACTAACCATACATAGTACATCTTGTTATGATGTGTCTTATTTATTAAGACTAATATTTTAATCTTAATAATGATTAGACAGGTTCTTGTCACATTGGAATCCTATCAAGACATCACTCCTCTAATATTTCTAGGACAAAAAATTTGGAAAAAGATTGTTTTGAGGAATTATTAGACACATTAATAGAGTTGCATCAATTTGACAATAACCACCCAAACATGTCACTGGGAACAATTTGAAAGTTGAAAGGAACCATTTGTTGGCATATAACATGAGAGGATATTGTGTTAAATGATAATATTTGAGCCAATGCTATCTAGATTTTATCTAGACTCAAATTAATAAGATTTTATATGTATTAGAAAACCAAATTTCTTTCAAATTTGCATGCATATTTCAAATTAATAAGATTTTATATGTATTAGAAAATTATATTTCTTTCAAATTTGCATGCATCTTTCACTTGATTTTTTGACATGTTTTATTTATATACAATGACCTTATCTTTGTAACATCCCCATTATAATCCCCAATTTAATTAATTCTTATGTAGATATAATGTGTGGTTGTGGCCAAAGCGATGTATATGTGAAATGTATTTCTATGTTTTATTAATATAATGTGTTACCAACTGCTAATGGGACATGGACAAGAGATGGGGGCTGAATTAATCCACAAGAGGGGGGGGTTGTCTAGGATAATGTCCAAGAGGGGTCTAAGGGGGGATTACCCATGTATTTTAATCCAACCCATTTTCCTAAATTTTCTATTGGTGTATGAATCTCCTAAATTTCTAATTGAGTGTTCCCAAAGCCAATCATTGAATACATGTAAGAGGGTGGGTGTGAGTGGTCATGTCCCAAATTTATTGGGCACATGAGGGTTGAGTACAATCAGCTTGGGGAATATTGTGAGTCAAGAAAGGCAAGCCAAAGAGAGAAAATTTGTATGGTTTGGGACAACAATTTTAGTTAGTCAATTTTTGTGCATGGGAAGCAAGGGAGAGAAAGAAAGAGAGCTTGGAGCTAGAGCAGTCATGGAGGGATAGTTCCATAGCAATATGGAGCGTATTGGAGAAAATTGGAGCTAGAAAATTGAAGAGTCAGGTTGTCAGGCCTGAAGAGTGAACTCCTATGTGAGTTGCACTAAAATAGCAATTGTTTGTTGTTGGTTTGCTAATAGTTTTCCTAGCAACAATTTCCCTTGAGTTCGCAGCTGAGAGATTCCTAGATGCATGTGCCAGAGAGACCCTGATAAACGAATGGGACACCCAAGGGAATGAGATCAATGAAGGGGTACATTCCTTGGATTGGACAGGTCAAGAGGAAGAGAGCTGGTGGAAAATCAAGATAGTTGTAGGAGAATATCTGTTGGGTTGTGAATTTTATGAGTCGTGAGTGGACTGTTAGAGACCACCCTCTTTTGTGGATTGCTAGCCTTAGCTCGGGGGTGATTGGCTATTGATATTTGGAAAATTCAGTCTATGGTTTGGTGGAACGTCCGTCCCAAGCAGCTGGTTGCACAACTCTTGTTTAAAGATAAGTGTTTTATCTTGTTGTTGTGTTGTTCACATGTTTAATTGATGTGCGTGGACTCTGTGTATTTGAGAGTGATTTATATGTTTTCGTGTGAATGATTAAGTTGCATTCATGTTACTTTGGTATGCTTTAGATGCATCTATTTTATGGTTATAGACAATAGCTAAATCTATTTTAAATTCGTAGCTGTAAGCTAGAGGAAATCGACTAACAGTGAAAGAATTAATTTAGTTTGCAGGAATTTCATTTTTATGTTTATTCCACACTGTAATGTCCCTCGGTTGGATGGGGGATGTTACAATCCTAGTTTGACATCACTTTGTGTAATTTGCAATGATAAAATTTTACTTTTCATGCAATGTGTAGGTTTTATCACTTTGTTCATGGATATTACACAACACAAACCATTACCATAGGAAGTTGAGGTACAAGGTCTCACTCTTGCAACCCAATATGTTGCGCAAGTAGAAGGAAAAAAAAAGTTGTCTACATATGTTTCAAAATGAGATCTTCGTGATGGATATTGGGAAAAAAACTAAGATAGGTTTTTGCAAGCTCGGTGTAAGAAAAAATCACAAGAACTATCTAGTGTTGTAGTCCCAAAGGATAGTTCCTTGATTAGTGGTAATGTCAGTGAACAAATGCAGAATGATGGGCCTAAACCATATCTACATAGAACTCACTCGACTATGTAGTTTTTTAGTGGTAATGTTCCATATTTTGATACTATTTATCTTCTCGATGAAGGAAAAAATGGTTCAAAAGAAATTATTATATGAAAAGTTCTTGATGAGTATCACACATGTAACCTAGAGTTGACATGCTTAGACCCTTGTGTTGATGATCCAAACCATTACATTGTTGGTACAAATGATTCATGGATTGAAAGCATCCATAATGTTAGTCATGTGCATATGGTATATATAGATGAATATGGAATAATTTCATTACGCCATCCCTCATTAAGTGAACTACAATTACAACTAGGTTTGACTAGTTCAACTATATTGCAGGAAATTATTTCTTTAGCATGATTAAACCCAGATATTATATTGGATATATCTTGGTTGTGACTCCTCTATTAAGATATTGATGTTTTGTTAAGATTGATGGGAAAAAATTCAATCATTTGGATGTGATTTTTATATCCACCACAAATCCAATTGATTTAATTATCAAGTTAGGTAACTATGTCCACATTTACTATGAAAATGTGGCTGATTCGTCTAAAGATGAATCATTGTGTATTCCATATATTGTAGAAGTGTTGGACTGCCTAGTAGATGTTTCATTTGGTAAAACATTTTTTTGGGTGAGAATATTCAATCATCTTGAGGATTTCATTGGTCGAGGCCACCAGGTTCTTGAAGGTGTGAATTTGTATCCACATGATGTTTTTTACATACAAGAAGCATTCTTAATATCATCAGATATCATTGATGGTATATATATATATATATATATATATATATATATATATATATATATATATATATATATATCATTTAATATGTTTTTGAATTATCAATTGATATATGAAAATGATATTCTTATTGTATGTTATTAATTCTTAAGGTATGTTGTTAATTATTAAGGTATGTTGGTAATTCTTAATATATCATGTTAATTGCATTGTTATAGATGTTATCAATGTTTTATTTAAGGAAATATCTATTAGAAGGTGGGGCCCAACGAATCGAATAGGGGAATCATTCTTCTGTCATTTTCTTTCCACAAAGGATGGAAATCATACTAGTTTCCAACTTCTTGCAATAAAAGGTGATAATGAAGTTGTTGATGCTATATTATCTTCCTATAGAGAATATGGGAGGCCTAATAATGAATTACCTTCATTTCTTGATATTTTTCAACCACATCGAGAACATAATCAAATTATCCAACTTATTTCATACAAAGTTTACAATCACTTGTAAAGTTGAAACACAATACGCACTTAGTCTTATGTTGAGATTCCATTTTGAGATGAGATTTTCATGGTGACATTTGAATTTATTGCAATGCACTTAGTGCATCTTGGGATTGTCAGGAGGAATAATTCACTAGAATTCATTGTTGAAGGCTATGCAAATCTCAAGGAAGTTGTCTTCTATACATGGCTAACTTTTCCCGATCGATTCAACCAACCTTAAATTCCAATCAGTAATCACAACCTCTTGGAAAGCGATGAGTGAGGAAAACATTCAAATTTTGTTATTTGGACAAAATCCATCAATCTCATGTGTTTATACACTTCTCTTGGGATACACACCAATGTGATCCTGCATATCGCTATTATGGATCATGAATGAGGACCGAAGCACCTTATTTGGAGATGCAAAGAACATTCATTTGTGGAAATATCATTTTCATCATAATTGGTGTATTCTTATTTCATGAAGATGACAAACATTTTAAATATTCAAATCTGTAGTTTTATGCATATTTAAACATTTGAGTCATTGTAAGGGATCCTTTTTCATATTTCTAGTGGTATTATAGGTTTCAACTTCTAGTTTTCAATGGTTGCAACTATTTTATATTACGCTATGATTGTAATGGCATATGATATTATACTCCAGTTTTTAGAGTAATAAGAAATTTCCATGTGTTTTCAATAAACTCTCCAAATAAAGGTGAAGACTTTACTACATTTGTTTTATGTCCATTATGCATATTAGAAATACTTGTTTGATAGTGAGATGAGAAATACTTGTTTTGAGGAAGATATTGTTGAATAATTTGCTTGCTTCCCTACTCATTAGAAGATCATATGGAGGATACACTAGATAAATAAAAACCACATGGAATAGTTTTGTTTAAATCTTGAATATGCGTGATAGTCATATGTTGTTTATGATTGTCTCTTGAGAGGGGAATTTCTGTTTGGTTGGTAGTTTAGAATGGATTCTCTGAAAGTCATTGTCATCTATGATGTTCTAAAACATAATGGCTGCATTCACATTAGTGGTAATACCAGGAAAGTTTCAACTTCTTTGTGGCATGGCAATTGGGCGGTTCTTTGAACATGAATGTCATAAGAGTAATATCCTAGGTACAACATGCCATTATCATGCTCACCAGTAGTTTGGGTGCATCTTAGTAATCTAGAGAGATCCATATTATGTACAATCTAACTTTAATTCTGGACATGGGTAAGTACTAAAGGTCACCAAGTTTTCAAAAATATCATCATTTAAAAGTATACATTGATACAAAACTCCTTTGACATAATGATCACCTTGTTAAAACTTCCAGAGGAACTCTATCATGTGGTCTCCTACCCATGGAGTAACCCTTACATACACATTTTTAACTTGAATCTATTCTCTTATTGATATCTAGTGGACCATAGTATATCTACAACCACCTAGTTTTTTATCTTAAATATCTAGATTGAATTTTGGATCATATTTCAAAGTGTACCATATTCTAACAAATAATCCTGATTTATGAGAATTAATATACCTAAAGTTCTATACCACACTAACTTGTCCTAGTGATCTTCTTAGTAATATAAACATAGTTATGGACTTAACGAGAACTGTGACCTCAAAACGAGAACTCTAGCCTAAAAAACCCATGTTTTTTGGTCAAAAACACCAAAATCAATCTCTAAATAAAAAATTGTTTCTACCTATAGCACCTTTTTTTGGAGGGTGGTTAAAATCGCAACCTTGGCTACCAATACCATTGTGGAAAATTGACCCTTGAATGAAAAGGTGGTGCTACCAGTAGCATCGTTTTTATTTTCAGAGTTAAAATTACGACTTAATTAAAATGGTGGCCTTGACAATTGGAACCATCACAAAAAAACGTGAAACCAATGCCTAAATTGTGACTTGTTTGAAATTGTGACCTTGACAACCAATACCATTGTGGAAAATTGACCCTCGAATAAAAAGGTGTCACTACCAGTAACACCATTTTTATTTTCGGAATTAAAATTACAACTTAATTAAAATGGTGGCCTTGACAATTGAAACTATCGCAAAAATAAAACTTGAAACCGGTGCCTAAATCAAAAAGTTGTATTACTTGAAATTATTATTTTTTTAGTTTACATTAAAAAAAAAATCGCAAACAAGTTTAACAATTAAATTTTTTTTACGTCACACCATTTTTATTTTTAAATAAAAAATTTAAATTTGTTTTTGAAAAATCAAAATAAGTCTTTAGAAAAACAATTTTTTTTGGAAAAAATTCCTTAAAAAAATTAAAATTTTAAATTAAAAAAAACTCATAAAAAAAAAAATCCCAAAAATAAAGAAAAAAATAAAATAAAAATTACAGATAAAGTTCTAAAAACTAAACTAAAATAAAAAATATATAAAAATACAAATAAAAAAAATAATAATTAAAAAAAAACAAAATCAAATAAGTGAAATTAAATAAAAAACAATTTAACTTAAAAAACACAAAAAAACATACCAAACGAAGAGGGGGGTGGGATTCCAGGAATCACCCCCCCTTCTGATCATGCCCACTTGACCGTGCCGACCTCCACCAACCTGCATCTCGACCCCCTCTTCCCCCCCCACCCTCCCTCCTCTGCCTCCCACCGCCACACCCTCCATCCCCTTGCGACATTCGGAGCCTTGAGGTGACAGGGGGTGTAGTCGAGAGGCGCCCTGGCCCACTGAGCCTCCAATAGGTGATGGGGGAAGGGCATGGGGGAAGGAGGCAAAGGAGGGAGGGTGGGGCAGGGAATGGTCCTCCCCCCCACCCCATTTGGTATGTTTTTTCCTACGTTTTGTGTTGTTTTAATTAAATTGTTTTTTATTTAATTTCATTCATTTAATTTTTTTTTAAATTATTATTTTTAATTTGTTTTTCAAATTTTTTTAATATTTTGTTTTTGTTTTTTAGAACTTTATTTTGAAATTGGATTTTTTCAATTTTGGTATATTTGGGCTTTTTATGAGTTATTTTATTTTTTCTTTTAAAAAATTGTTTTGCTTTGTTTTTTTTTTCCAAAAAAATTATTTTTCTAAAGACTTATTTTGATTTTTCTTAATTTTTTTATTTTTGTTTTTTAAAATTAAAAAAAAATCCGTGTGACGTAGTTTTTTAAAAAGGGTCTTTTTAAAAAAACTTGTTTACAAAATTTTATTTATTTCATTTTAATGTAATTTTTTTTTTAAATAACGATTTCAAGTAATACAACTTTTCTATTTAGACATCGGTTTCACATTTTGTTTTGTGATGGTTCCAATTGTCATGGCCGCCATTTTAATTAAGTCATAATTTTAATTCTGAAATTTAGAAAAATGCTACTGGTAGCACCACCTTTTTATTCGAGTGTTAATTTTCCACAATGGTATTGGTTGTCAAGGTCACAATTTAGGCACCTGTTTCATGTTTTTTTTTGTGATGGTTCCAATTGTCAAGGCCAACATTTTAGTTAAGTCGTAATTTTAACTATGAAAATAAAAACGATTCTACCAGTAGCATCACCTTTTTATTAGAGGGTCAATTTTACACAACGGTATTGGTTGCCAAGGAAATGATTTCAAACAAGTCACAATTTTTACCACACTAAAAAAAAA
>JASDQU010199568.1:20095-32686 GCA_032191745.1 Picea mariana
AGTTGGAACATACATGAAGTGTATGGTATGGTGATGTTGGTACATCTTGATGAGTTATAGCTTTATCTATAGTTGATGCATGATTGGTACATACTTGGTACATTGTTAGAGGCACTTGCTAGTAGTATTGTTGGAATATGGTTTATGGATGATGTGGCATATATGTATGGATATAATTTTAGAAACACATATTGATTGTGGTACATATTGTTGATGTTTGTGAGTAGTCTTGTTTTATGGACATCTTGGTGATATTGTGCATATGGTGGAGAGTTGTCTTGATGATTGATCTTGGTGAATAGATTTGATTTGGCTGATGAGATTGATGAGACATGTTGATATGACAGGTTATTGTGATAGGTTGTATTGTGCATAGTTGATATACTTGTGTTGTTATAGGTGTTGAAATAGGTTTGTGTTGGAAATAATGAGAGGGTTGGTGAATCATTATTACCTTCTTAAACAATTAGTAATTACTTTTTTATTTTAATTATCACAATATATCATCAATGGACTTGTATTTAAAAAATAAATTATATAAATCAAGAATTAAAAAGTTTATAAATAATATGTTGTGATTGTGAAGGACACCAGTCCTCTTTAGAGAACCAACTCTTGGAGACACAAATCCCCTTCAGGGAACCGACCATATGAATCACCAACTCCCTTGTTTTTAGAGCACCAACCCTAGGAAGCACTAACTCCCTTATTTTAGGGCACCAACCCTAGGAAGCACCAAATCCCTTATTTTAGGGTAACAAGCCTAGGAAGCACCAACTCCCTTATTTTAGGGAAACAATCCTAGGAAGCAACAAATCCCTTTTTTTCACACTTTACTTAGTAAAGGATATGAATCTTTCGTTACTCCTCCCTTCCACCCTCACTGCATAAGTATCTTCAATTTTACTTCTTAGACTCTGCTTCTGTTTTTGATCTTCCGATATGGACTACAAAGACACTTTCTTCTCACCATTATTTCTTGTTTATATAGTCTTCCAACTAGTGTGAATATGAAGAATTGTGTCTCTTTGTTTGAACCATTGCACCTCTTCATTTGACTTAACAATAATAACTTCTATTATTATTATTAATAGTTTATATACTTCAAATCCATTGAAAATTGTTCAACATTTTAATCCTTCACTGATTATTTGCTTGTTCTAGATTTGAATATCTACAAACATGCACTTCCTTCAAACCATTCTTTTCTTTGTGACCATGATCTCAAATCAAGAGCTTACCTTCTAAGTATTTTCCTTAGCGCTAGTGTTTCACCTTTGTTACCTTGAGCACTCACATGACCAATGACATAACCTTGTCATCTGGGCATCGAACCTTCAAAACATTTTCTCTTTTACCAAAATCTTATTATTGCCGAATTTATATCTTCCAAAGTGGTTACATATCATGATGGCTAATCTAATGACTAACATTACTCCCATCATATTGATGGTCTGGTCTAATCCTTGCACAATTTTCACAATGATGAGATCTTATCCATTGATCTATTTCTCTTTGATCTTGATCTGACGGTGTGGATTTAATCTCTTGTTGAATAGATTTAATGATCAAGAATTAATCAAGAGTTGAGATGAAAAATTCTCGTTCACTATAGGACTTCGACGATTCATGACTCCGAGACTACGGGTTACTAGAATTCTAGACTATGAAAATTCCTATGGAGGTTTACCTACAAAATAAGTCATAGAATGCCGATGACTTATTTATTTTGGTTAATACCTCATGCTTACTCTATCCTTCCACTATACTTTATCGGATGGCCAAGAAATATTCTGGAGGATCTTAGATCAACGAAAAAACATTAATTCATGACTTCATCCTTTGATGCTTCTATCATTTTTACTAGTAGGAGAAGTTGGACATCCTTGAAGGTTGTAATCCTAGAGTGACGTGGCTTGATGATGTCACTGTTGACATGGAAATGTATGAGTGGATGCCATGTGTCACATTGATTCATGAATTTCATATACCTAATGTGCCAACTAGACCTTGACACTAGTCACCATTTGATTGGGCCACATGTCATCTTTGTCTTCTGCCAGATGTCTCCCTCCTGGATCATGAATTTTCACTTCATGGCTTCGACGCTTTGTGGCTTCAAGAGTTTTATATGTTTAAGAATCTGGATAATCCTGGAATGGCCAATGCCAAGATGAATATTCCTTCCCTTCCACTAAACTCAATCAGATGGGCGATAATTCATCCAAAGTCCCTCCTTGATCTAATGACTGGTTAGATTTTGTAACTTCTTGACTTTTGGGTTTCATGGATTCATCCTTGTATCAAATATTTATCGAAGTGGAAAAGATCCAAAATGTCAAATATTTCTATCTACTGCTTGATCCATTGGCTAAGAATTGACCTTAATTTTCTCCACGAGATCTAATGGTCGACATTTACTTCACAACTTTAGAGGTTTCAAGACTTCCTGTCTTATGGGGTCTGCTTATCCTGTCCTTCCGGTTAGTTCTATCTAATGATAAGGATAGATCCTTGTTGGCATCCATTTCACATTTTTATCCTATCTTTATAAGCTGCCTACACAAGTGTTTTGGAACCCTTGATTCTCATCACAATCTTTTGAATAAAACGACACTTTTATCTTGCGCATTTGCACACCTGCCTTTTGTTCTCGTTTTCATGACTACAAGCGTAAAAACATCGATTTCAAAGTCATGTCAATAGCATTAAAATTGTCACTGGATTATTATGGTTACTCTTGTCTGTGTGTTCATTGCACTTCTAATTCAATAATGGTTACATAGTTGGCGAGATACCAAATCTTTACTCACTTTGCATTTTTTTTAATATGACTTCATTCTATAAGTTTGCGATGCAAAGGTATTATAGTGATTGTGATTGAGTCCTTGATACAATGGTGGTTTGATGTTATATTGTCTTTGGTCAAATTCTTTGGTGTAATGGTTTCATACAACGCATACATTCTGTGATTGAATCCTTGGTGCTATATTCAAAATATTGTTTTGTTTTAAATCATGCAAACACTATTGTTGTGCAAGTATTCGACTTATCATAGTTTTCAATAGTTGTTTGATTTGAATTACTTTTAACAGACACCACTACTGACTTGAATCACCATAGCACCGTCAATTGTACATTCCGATATGAATGTTTTTCATGTGATTGTTTCGTTCCACCACCCTCCACGCTCAGGCATTAATGCCTTCCTTGTATCTCAGGTTACCTCTGTTGGTTTTGGGGAAATCCCTGAGCTTTCGATCCTACGTATACCCTGTCCAAACCCTTGTCCCTTTACCTGGCTCACTGTGTGCTCTCTCCTATGGCACCTTTGGCACACATAGAACCTAATGGCAGCCAAACGCTCTTGCTATTTGACAATGCTCTTGAAGACCTGGAGAATAGTGGCTGGTTAGTTTTTATCCAAAAATTTGAGGATTTCAACCTTATGGTCGCCCAACAATTTTCCCTCACATTTGACGGATGCAGGGATAAGGTCAGAGATATCCAAATCGAGCTAAATGAGGAATTCCTCAGCTCAGCTACAGACTTACCAGTTAAAGGGCAGAGGTGGTTTAAGAATTCAAAAGTGGACGAGGTGCCATGGGCGCTCCTATTCACATCGAGGAAGATTGTTAGTTTTGATGGAGGTATGCCTGTCACTGCCCTTAAGACCAGGTGGCATGATCTATTAGAAATTGTTAAGCAATTCGTGACTTGCGAAGGTCGTTATGGTTTGGTGTTTCTTTATCATCTCAAGTTGCTTATGAATTTTATAGACTACCCTCTAAATATGCCTCACTATCTCCTACGCAGTCTGTACAAAATGTCCAAATGATTTAAGCATGAGAAGGCTGATAGCAGCCTTTTCCATCACTGCTTGATCAAAATCATTATCATTCATCATTTGAACCTTAGTGGTGACTGTTGGCAAGCCTTCCTATCAAGGAATGGCTTTGCCACTCCCAAGTGTGTTCAAGTAGACAAGGTTGTGGTCACTGAAACCCTGGTTGTGCCTACCGTGCCATCTCCTACCCTTCTACCCCCTGTCAAACCCTCGAATTTCCCCAACTTTGACCTACCTAATACCATGGCCGAACCATGTGCTAAAGACAATACTAATACCATCAAGAGGCCTGTAAGGAGGAAAGGCAAAGGTGATACTGGTGTCAATAGTAAGGGAAAGAAGAATGCAGGATGGATATCTAGATGTGCCCAGAACAAGCCCAAGCAGAACATTGACCAGAAGCCTATTGTTTTGAGTGAGGATTCAGACTCTGAGATTGAATGCTTCTTGGCTGAGGAATACCCTTACTCTCATGGCCTCTGTTCTGTGGAGCCCTATGACTATGTTTCCAACCTACCCCCGTGCCTCAAAAATGACCCTAACTTCCCGTGAATTAAGCTTCACAGTGGAATCCCTAGTAACTTGAAAGAGCCCTCACCTGTAATGCCAAGGCCCAATCAATCACCATGTACTCAATGCAATTCTTGGCTTGAATGTTATTACACCGATGTTCCTTTGTTGCAATCTAAAATTAAATCATTAGAGGAACGGGTTACTGTGTTGTCAAAAGAAAGAGATAGGCTACAAGCCAACGAGAAGAAGCAAAAGACTATGAGTTCAATTGTCTTCAGAAATGTTGAGACAGCTACGACCTTTGTCAACTCAAATCTATCCTGACTTAAACATTTTCCTACAACCCAGGTATGATTATTTCAACATCGATTTTGAATGATTTGGTTTGAACTAGCATTCCCGATTAGGTTTTCTCTCAATTGGTTCTGTTTGTTTTAATAGATTCAGAAACAGTTCTGTTTACTTTGAATTTCCAGGAATGATTTCATTTTTATTTGAATTAGTATAAAAGATTTCGTTCTGGATTAGTATAAACTATTTTGTTTGCATTGAAGATTTGTTTGCTAAAATCGAATATAGCTATGTTCTGGATTAATACGATTTTGTTGTTCTTGGATTGTGTCGGCTTAGAGTTAGTTCGATTCGGTTCTGTTTGGTTTGATTTTGAAACGATTCTGTATGTTTGAATTAGCATAGTCTTTTGTGTATGCGATGCATTAATATCAAAGATTGGTTTGATAAATAGAATGTAATCTATTGATTCGAAAAAATGACTCTATTAGTTTTGGATTTAAAAACGATTTTGTTAAGTGTTGGATTGACATATTGTATCTATATTGAATTCATACCAAAGATTTGTTTGATATTCGTTTATAGTCTGTTTTGATTGAAATGGATCCAATTACGATTTCGTTTGTTCTCAATTGGCATAAAAGTTGTGGTTTGTTTTGGCGTGAATGATTTGCTTTGTTTCAATTAGTAATTAAAGGTTTGTTTAATAGGTTGAATATATTTCTATTATCATTTGGATTGATTTAAAACAGTTCTGTTTGGAAATAAGACCAGCTACAGAATCGTGAGATTCTGTAGCTAGTCTTAAAATTTAGATATTTGTTAATTTTACCAATAAAACATTATCTAAACTTGTGTATTCTTGTCCACCTACAGGTACCTACGAATTTAAATGACAAATTGGACATGTTGTGGCAATTTAGAACATGATTTTTGTGATATGGATTTGTTTTAAGTTGTTAGTCATAGGCAAAAATAGAGACTTGGGAGATTGTTCCCAGATTTTTTTGTAAACAGTTTTTGATAATTCCCATAGGGATGTTTTACCCTCTGGCCTTTATATACTCATTTATTTTTGTAAGGAACCCATCACTGTTGGGAGAACAAAGACTATGGATTTATGATGATACAGGCTCGAATGGAAGTGGATCTTTTGTAACATCTTTAGCTTTCAATTTATCATACTTTCAGTTGGAGCCGCCCATGTTTTTTCGCCTTGCGCAAATTTTGAATATTTTGATACTTGAGATCTAAAGTTGTTTTTCTTTTCCTTCTGAATTCATAAAACTCTGAAAAAATTTTGTTACCTGAATAGTAATGCTTTGTCACTTACAAGGGGTCCATTTTTTGCAAGTATGTTTGTCCTTAGAATTTTTTAAGTCTCGCGATCTCGCAAGTCGGACACCTTATTTCTTGAATTCACAAGTCCCGAGTCACGAGAATGCGAACTCGGTTCTAATTTTCGTCCAAGGCAAGAATAGTATAAAACCTTTAACCCTTAATTAGACATCATCAGAGTTTCACGCCTCGGCATTTCTCGACCTTAAATTTTTGTTTTCTCAACCCCGAGAGCCGAGAGCGTGATAATTTTTTGATAACCTTAGTCAAGAACCAAGGGTAAAAAACTAACCATAGTTAAACTTGGTTCTCGGCACATCGCCGCTCGGCATTTTCTTTCATAAAGTTAAGATGTCCAAAACTCTGATGCGTGAAGTCGTGACATATTATATCGAGCCTTAATCATCGCCGCATCGCAATATCGCGACTCGGCGTATCATTCTCCTAAAATTTTGCCTTCAAGCTCCCGAGTCACGATCTGGCGATTAAGTTAATCATATCTTTAAGGATCCGACACATCAAGATTATTGTTAATTAATGCTAAGATTGGAACTCGCAGTCTCGCGAGTTGTAAAGCCAAAACATTAAAGGGAAATTCACGACATGATGAAAAGAGAGGAAATCTCTAAGTCATTAAGATTTGAAATTTTGGAAAAATAATTTTTAAAAAGAGGTACATCCCGCACATCAAGGTTGGCACACTTCACAAGGGATTTACTCACTCTCCATGACCCGATGGCCTATCCAGGCTGTCAAACATTGATGGCATTAATGAGGATTTAGGGTAAATCTAGGAACAAATAAAATCGGATTTATACATTTAATTTGGTTTTAATTCGTGATTTGACAGAATCGTTTCATAGGGTACAGTATTTTTCAAATATATACGAAAGCTTTGTTCTGTGCTATAAAAATTTCTCTTAGCGCATAGAACTCACTTTTCTCCAAGGAAGCTTGTCCTCGCATGTATACACAGGTCTACTGTAGAAGAACAAAAAGGCAAGCTTCAGCTATGGCGCCGAAGAGAGCAGCTAAGGAAAATGTCGAAGTCGCAGCACAGGGTCCGGACAATGTCTCAGATACTTCACCTCGGTCGAGCGGCTTAGTATCCACCTGGTCGTCTATTTCGGATGTCCTGCAATCTGAGTTAGTAAACTGTTCGGACTCTGATGACTATAACTATGATATTGTGAAAGATGACATGAACACCAAGTTCAAGACCATTGTTTAGTCGGGGATGCACCTGGTTGCAACCATACCTCGGTTGCTCCCATACTACGATATGATCCGATGGGCATTGGATCACGTCGACTTAATCACCAGGACAATCCTAAATGACTGAGGGAACATGGTCGGTACTTTCAGACCAGAGCATATCCGGTCCATGTATAAACTCCCCACTACCTTTGAATATACGTATGGCAAAGAATTCCTGGAGGAATTCAAAAAGAAGGAATGCGAAGAATTTGATAGAACCTTGCCAGGCTTGATAAAAGACTGGGTGTCGCGCTCCGTGACATTCAGAGTGAACGACAAAGGTGTGTATTCGATTTCTTCATTGGAGCCAAACTACATGTATGTGGCGATGATGACTTGTCGGCTTTTTGGATGGGAGGATACCACGCATTTTCAAGTCCAGTGGGTACCTCTGATCTTTCGGGTAGCAGAAGGTTCCTCATTCAATTGGGCAAAAATGCTCTTTGATATTTTGTTCAACAGGATCATCGAGTACCGAGAGAAGAAGGAAGTAGGGAGACCAACTGTATTTTTCATGTCAGCATATATCATGGACGCAATATGCTCCATGACACCTTTCCCTTTAATGAATTGGGCTTGGAGTCCGTCCGGATAAAAGACTGTGCATGAGTACCACGATAAACTGTAGGAAAATAATGTGAATGAGTTTATTTATGAGATTTTTAATTGGGTGATGGTGCCCTTGCACGTCACCATTTTTGGTCTTCTACCACCCTGCATCTCAGATAGCATTGCTGCGAATCTGAGCCATATCGCAGACTGGTATGTGGAAGAAGAATTCTCCTATTTGAGAGTATTCGGAGCTGTTGTTCCTCCTCTGGCGCTCCCACAATTTATCCCCGACAAAATGGCATGTCGCGAGATTGCTCGACAAACATTGAACGACGGCGTGAGCAAAGAATTAAGAGCATCAGCAAAGAAGGTATGGCCATCTTTCCCTATCCGACTTAATTCCTATTCCTTGCTAGATTTTGGACATGCTAAGGCTGAGGCTGCAGCCTTAGAAGGATTAAATTTGGCCTATGTTGAATATAAAAGGCATGATCCTCAGAAGATCGTAAGTACTCATTTAGAAAATTGTGGGTTAAGGAGGTTCGAACATGAATCCTCACCCTCGGATGATGTTTTCTGAGGGGCCAGATCCTATCCGGAAGTACAATTCTGAATCAAATCCCTAGCGGCCGAAGACAGGGACTCTGTCTTAAAATTTCAGGCGAACAGGAAATGATGTCTCCCCGTGGTGCTGGTAGGTTTGGCACTTGCCAAAAATAAAGAAAAAGAGGCCGAGAGTTCTGAGGGGAAAACATCTAACCCCAAAAAGCATCAAGAAGGGAAGCAGGAGGAAAGTCCTAAGCCGGAGAAGAATCCAGACAAAGAGAAAAGTCCTGAGCCGGAGAAAAATACTGAGCGAGAGGAGAATCCTGAAACAGAAAAAGAGGCTGTTGATCCTCCTAAGGAGCATAATCTGGAGGTGGAAATAAAATACACAAACCTACCGGAAACCCATAATCCAGAGGCAGGGACGAAGACCTCTGATCCCCCGAAAGAGAAATATCCACTCAGCACACCGGGGAAGGCTGCGAAGCAGATTGGGTAGCCCATCACCTCTGTCACACCCTTGCAGTCGACGCAAGGAAACATACAGGAAGGATGGATTTTTGGCGAAGAGATGAGACCTATAAGGGCAAAGGAACTCCCTCCTAACGAATTCTTTTTTGACAGAAAAAGAAAAGATGTAGTTAAGCAGGAATTTCATCAAGAGGGAGAGTCCACTGTTAAAAAGTACAAAGTGATAACCGATGGGAATAACAAAATGAAAGATGAATTTGCCACAGAGATTGCAGGAACGCTGAGAGCGTACACAATGGCAAATCAATTCTCGGTCGCGGCATTAAAAAATCAGCTCAAAGCAAAGAATCGACTGATCAAAACTCTTGAAGCTCGAATAGCTTCAGCTTCAGAAGATGCTAAGAGTCAAGCGAGTGGGGAAATTGAGCTGGCCCAATTGGCTGATAGGAAAGAGATTGAGGTCCTCAAGACCAAGCTAGAACAGGCAAATTCGGTAATCCGAGATGGTCGGGTGCAGTCCGGTCACCAGAGGGATTTGATCACACAATTACAGGATCAGTTAGAGGTCGCAGGAAGCAAGGTGATTGACGTCGAGATTATTAAATCTCGAGCAATCGACATTCAGAGCAGGGTCTCTTCTGCTCAACAGAGCCTACTAAACAAGATCGGAGAGTTTCGAAAAGATTGCTTATTAATGAATCAAATTTCTGAGAATCTGATTGTCAAGGAGAGAAACGCAAAAGCTGCTCGGGTCGTCTTCTAGGAAGAAGTGTTAGCTACCAATAACAGGTTTTAAGCAGGGACCCCCGGGCTCTCCATTGCTGAACAGACAAGGGGTAATATTTTGTTGAAAAACTGGGAGCATGATATTGCTTTGAGCAAGAAGCAGGCACGAAAAGTGACAAATTCACTTGAAGAAACCTTCAAAATCATAAATGCTGAACTATTAGGGATGGAGAGTGGAGGAGACACAGAGATGCTGAGGCAAATAAATATGGAGCGGATCTCCCTCGACATGGAAGAGAAAAATTAGAGAAATTTGACGGAAATCTCTAAGATGGACAAGGCAAGGATGGCTCAAACTGATGAGCATCTAATTCGAACCAACACACAACTCGAAACCCTTAATATTGTTGATGCATATATGGAAAATAAACTTCATCAATTAGCCCGAGACTGCTATTCTGCCGAAGCCAGTTGTCAGGCAGAGCCGTCACAGCTCATATCACAATTCCTGGACAAATGTAGGATATGCACTGAGTCTATGCAGAGACAAGCACCTGGCGTGTCTTGAAAATGGAGTTGAATGGATGGAGTGATTTTGCTCCTAACAGCTGCCAAACGGAACCGCCACAACTTGTATCCAATTTTACGGACAAGTGTATCATATGCACCAAGTCATGTAAAGGAAGCACCTGGCACCTTTTTGTATAAATAGAACARAGAAAKAAGAACAAAGGGCTGGACCTTTTTGGGAGAGTGATTGTAATAGATTTCCTGCATTCAAGAAGTTAATACAAAGCAAAGTTGATGATTCCTAATTCCGTCACGACTGTGTTACAAGTTTGTCTGTTATGTTTTTTTGTTTCTTTCATGTTCTTTGTTT
Organism: Picea mariana; assembly: GCA_032191745.1. Lineage (NCBI taxonomy): Eukaryota > Viridiplantae > Streptophyta > Pinopsida > Pinales > Pinaceae > Picea > Picea mariana. Next base: position 30,517 of record JASDQU010199568.1, read on the forward strand.
CTTTTCATTTTGCTCTACATAATTGATGTGTATCACTATAWTTTAGTACAACCACTACTGTAGTGAAAYGATTTCATCRTTCYGTAAGTGTTTCTTGTCTYTCCTCTGCACCAGCTATYAGCCGATGCAAGACCAATTCACATTTAYAGGATCATATATTTATGTACACTATATCAATTATGTCTGTGTTRGTTTCTTCTTTTATGTATGTGYGAGTTTTCTATTGACTAGAAMCTTACWTTATCCAYTGTTAAACGTTTTTCTCTCAYGCYRCATCTTTTATTAAAAATAACACAGTTACGGGAAAAGGCCTTCAGTTTATGTTTTTTATTTCATTCTTCGTGCACAAGTTTCCCTTCACTTCAACCAAATTGAACAGCGTCGAAACCTCTCGTTAAATCATTTCTTACTGTGATGTTTTCTCAATGACTGTCCCTGTAGCTAATCAACTGAATATTCAACCTGGACTCTATAATCAAAATCATATCGCATTAAATCTTTTCGATACAATACTCATAACTGCTAACACTCAGGAAGAACTTGAACGTTCATGGGCAGCCATTGAACAAGATATAACTGCTCAAGAGCAGTTGGAAGCTAGACGTAGGGGACGTAGAAATCTGCCTTAGTTTCCCACACCGAAAGTGACTTTATTCTTGTATACATCTTTAACATATCTTTGGATGCCTTTACACTTTACTCCAAGCCTTAGTACATACTCAGGAACAACATCTTTCTGGCGCCGTTGCCAGGGAGCGAAGTTACGAAATCTTTTCCCTGGGAAAACGACAAACAATTTCGTTGATAGTGTTGCTCTTTGATAGTGAACATAGAGTGCACACCATTTTAAGGCTTGTTTAAATCTTTCACTTGGTGACTCCACTGAAACACAAACTGGCGTCTGGTAGGAGGCATACCAGATAGAACCCGGATAGCAAGCTGATTACACCTGTTAATAATCCTGAAAAAATTTTAAGAGCAAGAGGCTCACTTGAGACAACCGCTTCGGTTAATAAACCCAAAAATCTGCTTCTAAAGACTAAATCCGATTCAGAACCTCCTTCTTCCGGTAGCCCTCTGTCTGATACCAAAGATACAGAAGCAAACTTCTCTGAATTTAGGAGTGAGCCACATCCGATTTTCCAATCTATAAACAAGGGTAAAGGCCCTTTAGAAAGATCGTCATCTTTTGACACACCAAGCTTTCCTCGGCAGAACCTCCCAGTTTCACCTGATTCAAAGGTGTGTGTTACACCCCCATTTCCTACTCCCAAGTCGATGGCAGGCGTCGGAGGAGGAGGTGGAGGACCGAATGTTCCCCCTCCCGGAGTATTTGCAAAAGTTGCTGCAAGATATGCTCCCCTAGTTTTACCTGCTCACCTTCATGATTTACCCGACAACTACATAAAAAATATTCCTAAGTTCACTGGGGAGGGATACTTAACCGCAGCCGAGCATATAAACTTCTTTGACCAATTCGCAGACATATGCGGTATCGATCACGAAGATGTCTATTCGAGACTACTTGTCCAAAATTTTGAAGGACAGGTCCAAACTTGGTTTCAGAGTCTTCCTGCAGCTTCTATTCGGACATATAATGCTTTAGAAGATGCTTTCCTTAGACAATGGGGAGAGCGAAAGGATCACTTATACTACCTTACCGAGTTCGGGTCCCTAAGAAAAAAAAACTCAGAAACGGTAATGGAATTTATTTTGAGATTTAACAAAATATATAATAAAATTCTAGTCGCTATTAAACCTTCTAAACCTTCGACCAAAGTAACCTTTGCAGGAGCTTTCGAACCCGATTTTGCATTTCTCTTGTGAGAAAGAAGAGGATCCACCCTAAAGACAATGCAAGACGATTCCGTCGAAATAGAATCTAATATGATGGCTTCAGGTAAGTTGAAGGCTAAAGTAGAAACAGCCAACCGTGATAATAGATGCTATAGGGAACCAGCAGGTCCTTCCAGGTCAAATAGATACACTGATGACAGAGTGGATGATATGGCCCGAATAATTAAAGATCTATCTAACAAAATCTCTAGGATGGAGTTGGATCAGGCCAAAGCTGATTCTTCTAACAAAAGGGACTTCAGGAGAAACCCAAATCCCCAAAATCAACAGAGGCAAATAAAAAATGAAGATCAAAAAATACAAGCTCCACTAA
>JASDQU010199569.1:9227-19298 GCA_032191745.1 Picea mariana
TATACTAGAAAAACAAATATCCTTAGGTGGATGACCTATGGATTTTCACCTGTAAACATTTCTTCTATTGTCTTGTTCCCAAGTACATGGTGGGGACTTCTGTTCTATACATATACTACAGTCCTACTTGCTTCTACCCATAGATGCATCGGTAAGTCTTGATCATCAATCATGGCCCTCACTACTTCCATGATTGTATGGTTCTTTATTTCTTCCACACCATTCTGTTGAGGGTTGTAGGGATTAGAGATCTCCCTCTTAATCCCAACTTCTATGCAGAATGCCTTGAATTCATCTGATGTGAACTCTCCTCCATTATCTAACCTCAAAATATTTATCTTCTTTTCAGATAGGTTTTCAACAAGTTCCTTGAATTATTTGAACTTGTTGATTACTTCACTTTTAGCTTTCAAAAAATAAATCCATGTTTTACGTGAGAAATTATAAATAAATGAAACATAATATACATACCCACTAAGCAAAGTTGTTAACATTGATCCACACACGTTTGAATGTATAATTTCCAAGGCTCCTTTGGCTTTTCTATCACTTCTTGGAAATGGTTTCTTCATGTGGTTTCCTTGTGAACATACCTTGCATATGCCTTCATAATTCACTTGTATTTCTAGTAAACCTTTCACCATCTTTCTCATGATCGGTAGGGATTTTTAATGTATGTGAGCAAATATTCTATTCCAAAACTCACTTGGAGTAACTATATTGTGTACTATTGCTAAACCTGAATGTCCCTTTAACTTTTATAGGCCTCCTTCTTAAACACCAATTACTACAACATCATCAATGGACTTTCCTTTTGGCCACGTGAGATATTCACCATCAATAAAATCAACTTTGAATGCTTTCTCATCCAAAGTTGAGATAGAAAGGAGATTCTTCTTCAAACCAGGTACATACAAAACATCCTTCATCTTCATAGTTTTTCTTGAATCCAATATGTAATATGATTCTCCTACTCCTTTAATGGGATATTGATAGTCATCACCGAGCTTCACCTTGTGAGGTGAATCCTTCTGAACTAATTCTGAAAAATAATCCTTGTAACCTATCATGTCCTTAGAAGCACCACTATAAATAATCCATGTGTCACTTCCATGAGTGACTGTACCTATAATAGTTGATACCAATACATATTCTTCTCTTGATTCATCTTCTTTGGCTCTCTCTTGATCATGTTCATAATCTTTTACGACATGAGAATGATGTATTTTATACTTTCCTTTTCTAACTTGACCTTTAGAGTTGGGACATTTTATTGCAATGTGTCCCATCTTCTGATATATGTAGCATCTATAATTTGAGAAATCCTTCTTAAACTTATGAGTCTTTTGTAATCCATGAGGCTTCTTGTGCGAATGAAATTACTTTTTTCTCTTTCCTTTTGTTGTATGAGCTGATAGAGCTTGATTTTCTTCATCACCTAGTTTCTCTTCTCTTGCTGCCAATCTAGGTTCTTCTTGAATACAATCCTCCCATAGTACGTTCAAACTTGTTATCCTTCTTCTTGAACGTATTCCCTGAATGAATGATTCCCAAGATATGGGGATACCATTCAATGTAGTCATTACTAATTCAACTTATTCGATTGTGTCTCCAATGGCTCCAAGTTTTTCTTTGATTTGAAACATCCTTGTGAAGTAGGATTGGATAGTTTCTAAATTTTGCATCTTCACATTCTTGAGTTGTGTCCTGAAGGTCATCTTCTAGCTGATATTATTTCCTTCATACAATCAGGATAAGGCATCGAACATTTTCTTGGGAATTGTCAATGATGAGACATGAGGGATCGAATTATCCTTGATAGAATCAACAATGATTCTCTTTACCTTAAAAAGGTTATTTTTGTGCTTTTCGTTGGCCTCATCCTTGTCTAGCTCTGGAACTTCATCTTTTACGAAATATTCTAGATCATTCTCTTCCAGAATGAGCATAACTCTATACTTCCATGCCTATAAGTTATAAACACCCTCAAGCTTCTGATCAAGCTTGGTAATGGGTTCCATCTTGTTCTTGATCAGTAATACAACAAGAAAAATGAAAAAATTTCAAGGAAAGGTTTTGAACTTACCAAATAGTGTGCTATGCCAAGGTGAACATCTCCAAATTCAATCTGCAGCTTCCAAGACATCCTGATCTAGGGTTTATGAGGAAACCCTAATTTTTCAAACTGAGAATTTTGGAATAATGATTCGAGGTAAAAGTGCTTTGTAACATCCCTGACAACAACAACACCGCTACGAAACACTACCCAAAGACCTTGTCTTCCACAGACTAGCTCTAATACCAAAATGTAGCATTCCCCAACAACAACACCACCGCTAGGCAATGCTACCCAAACACCATGTCTTCCACATAGTAGCTTTGATACCAATTTGTATCATCCTTGACCACCAACAAGTCGGGAAACGCCACTACAGAACATACATATAAATACATACATACATATATATAACATGCATTTCTAATGAATTTTAAATCAAGTAACACATAATTATTGTTATCATATAGACTCAAATGGAATTGACAGTAATTACTACATACAATGGAACACATGATAACATTTCAAGAATCAAAGACATGCATAACATACATAATTAAGTATGGAAATGATACTTATCTTTTAACTGGAGTAAAACCACCAACTGCATGTAGACCTTCCACAAACCTCCCAGGCGTAGACCACACTGCTCATCACTCTTAGCAGTAGGGCACCCCCGAGATGGGACTAAACTCCACCGGGAAAGGGATTCCTAGGCTAGGCAAGGTCAATAGGAAAGTAACATAGTTTAAGAGGAAGGATTCTCTCCCAAAAGCCACTTATGCCCACTACTCACAAACTCTAATTCCCCACATGCCTGTCCCATCCCAAGAGTATACACCTTCATTGTCATATAGTCGATCAGTTTCTCCACCTCCCTTACCTTGGGCTTCAACAACAGGTCGTCCTAGAATTCTCAGAGTTCTGTAGCAGCTATGAGACTCCCTATAAGAAAACTCACCTCCTCAACACACTCTCTCACATGGAGAGAGTTGCTCACAGGCCTGAAAACCTTCTTCGTCAATCCAAAACTACCTCTCTCACCTGGAGAGAGTGTTGCTCACAAGCTTGACAACCTGCTTCTTTGACCACTTCAACTCAATTCCAGCCAAGTGAGGGCAACCACAACAACATCAACACTCAGTTGAAAAAAGGGTGACAACAACAACAAAAAATGGGCATGGGCACTAAAAATGGAAACATATAAATGCTAAGACACAGCACAGATTAGGCGATTACCAAGGCATTGGGTTCCACAGAAGACACAGATCATCCCACGGGTTACTGATTTCAGGGTGAGTGAAAAGCAAATGCAGAGGTCGATGATGGAGGCCAAATGAGTTCAGGTGGAGGATGGAAGAATGGGAAGTGGACCCCCTCTAATGATATGACCCTATAGCTTCAACTGCATGCACCTAGGTCGACACCTGTCTTCCTGGAGTTGCATGCACTCCAATTTACATTCATTTCACCTTTCTCCAGAACATAGGATAAAAATATATCCTTTTTAAACAACCTTTGGAATAATAATAATAAATTATTATTCTCTTGTACTTAAGCCCTTAGGATTAGCCCCTCTTTCCAACCTCTCAGCCCCCTCTCCCTTACCTAGCCTATTGGACCTTAGTCCCCCATCACTCTTTCTTTATGGTCGTTCTATACGTAATGATGTTTTTATATTAATAATATGAATATTTACATGTACAAAATAGTCTCCTGGCCTTTAACACCTAGGCTCTCTGACCTACTAACAGATAAGCCTACCAACTTATAATATCTTGGTTCATGAGCCTATGAAACATGTTTACAATTCATAATATGATTGGGGCTCATCCTTGGTGTATTACAATTCCCTCCCCTTATTTTTACATTTTCCTCAGTGAAACTTTTTACACAACATCAATAAGATTTTTCAAAATCTTCAAAAAGATGCGGGTGTTCAGCCCACATAGCATCTTCATGCTCCCATGTAGTGTCCTTAGGAATGTACCAGGTCCAATGGACCTTTACAATCTCTATGGATTGATTCCAGATCTTTTTATCTTCCAGTCCAATATGCGCACCAGATGCACTTGCAAGATTCCTTCTTGCTCCACCTGAATCACATTCCATTCAATAACATGATTAGCATCAGGTATATATTTCTTAAGAAATGAAACAGGAAACACATTATGTACAGTCATGGATGTAGGAAATGCAAGAATATATGCAACTGGTCCAATCCTTTCTAGGATTTGAAATGGCCCACAAAATATGGCTACCAACTTGGAACAATTTCCCAGCTTCAGGGAACTTTTGTTGGCTTTCACTTTCAAGAAAACATGATCACCAAATTTAAACTCCCTGTGGGTTCTGCCTTTGTTTGCATATATTTTCTTCCTGTCTTGGGCAACCTTCAAATTCTGCTTAATCTTCAATAGTTTCTCTTCCATTTCCTTGAGAAACTGTGGCCCAATTATTTCTCTATCAGCTGGGTTGTCCCAGCTTATTGGTGTGTTTCACTTTATACCATAAAGTACTTCAAATGGGCTCATCTTCAGTGATGATTGATACCCATTGTTGTAGGCAAATTCTACGAAGTGTAGGTAGTCTTCCCATTTAGATGGCTTTTCTGTCACACACATCCTTATCATATATTCTATCACTTGGTTCACCCTGTCTAGTTTCCCATCATACTTAGGATGATAGGCTGTGTTGATGTTTAGATTCATTCTGAACCCTTTGAACAACCCCTTCCAGAAATTTGAGGTAAATTTTAGGTCTCTGTCAGACACAATTTTCTGGGGAATACCATGCAATCATGCTACTTCCCTCATATATATATATCAGAAACATTAGATGCCTTGTGACTAGTCTTCAATGGAATAAAATGGGCATCTTTCGTAAGCTTATCCACCACCACCATGATGGAATCATGTTGCTTATTTGTTCTAGGTAGTCTGTTGATGAAATACATTGTCACCACTTCCCACTTCCACTCAGGAATGGGTAATGGTTGTAGCAACCGAGCTGGGTGCCTATGCTCAACCTTCACCTTCTAACACTTCATACATCTGGCGATGTATTCTTCAATTTCCTTCTTCATACCTGGCCAAAAATAATGTCTCTTAACTACTGCCACTATTTTCTGATATCCAGGGTGCCCAACATAAGGCCCATTATGCATTTCCTTCAAGATTATAATTCTCAATTCCTAGAAATTAGGTACATAAATTCTATTTTTGTACAGTAGTGTTCCATCAGCTTCCAATTTATACTTTTATCTTTTTTGTAGTATCTTAGCTTGTTGTAGCTTTGCTACCATTTCCATGTACTGCAATTATGCATTTGCATCTTTCAAAATTTTCCCTTTAATATTATTTTTATACCTTCTAATGGTCGTAGCCTGTAGTTCATGCACTCTTCTGCAAAGTGCATCAACCACTTTGTTCTCCTTTTCTTTGATATGCTTGATATCAAAGTCATACTCACAAAGGAATTCCAACTATCTACTCTGCCTAGCATTCAAGGTTGGATGATCAAAATAAAAATTTAGACCATTATGTTTTGTCCTTAGTTCAAACCTATTTTTGATGAGGTAATGTTTCCATTTCCTCAGAGCGTGCACTATGACCACAAACTCCAAATCATGAGTTTCATAGTTCTTTTCATGCTCTTTCAATTTTATGGAATCACAACATATTACAAATATATTCTGACTGAGGACTCCTCCCAGTCCTTCCTTTCATGCATATGTACACACTACAAAATATTCATTTGGATATACAATCCTTAGTATTGGAGCACTGGTTAACAACTTCTTCAATTGCTGGAAGCTTCTCTCACAATCTTTTGTCCATTGAATTTCTTCTCCTTCCTTTGCAAGGAAGTGATGGGGTGAGCTATCCCTGAGATCCCTGCAATGAACCTTCTGTAATATCCACATAGAACCATAAAGGATCTGACTTCTATCAAATTCTTCAGCGTTGTCCATTCTCTAATGGATTCTATCTTCTCAAGATCCATAACTATCCCATCCTTTGAAATAATATGTCCCAAATAATGGATCCTCTTTTGATCGAATGAGCACTTGCTTAGTTTGGTATACAATTGGTGCTCTCTTAGAACTTGAATCACCATCCTCAGATTTTTTTCATTCTCTTCCTCTGACTTGGAATACACGAGGATGTCATCCAAAAATACTATGACAATATTCTCTAGATATTCCCTCAATACACCATTCATTAGGCACATGAAAATAGTGGGTGCATTTGATAACCCAAATGGAACCACTGTGAATTCATAATGATGATACTTTGTTTTGAAGGTGGTCTTGCTGATGTCTTCATCCTTTATTCTTACCTGGTGGTATCCTGAGCTAAGATCTATTTTTGAAAATATCTTGGCATCCTTCAACTGACCAAAGAGATCATCGATCCTTGACAAAGGATACTTGTTCTTAATAGTCACTTTGTTCAACTGTCTGAAATCGATGCAAAATATCATCGTTCCATATTTATTCTTCACGAAAAGGACTGAGGAACCCCAAGGTGACACACTTGGGTGTATTTACCCCTTCTTTAGAAGTTCTTCAAGATGCAATTGTAGTTTTTTCAGCTCTGGTGTACTCATTATGTAAGGATTTTTTGACACTGGAGTTGCTCGAGGCATCAGGTTTATAGAGAAGTCAATATCGATCTTTGGGGGTAGACCGGGTACCTCCTGGAATACATTCTCAAAATATTTTAATATTGCATGGTTTTCAATATTTGATACTTTATCCTTAGGTGATTCATCCATATGAGATGCAAATATTTGGCAGCCTTAACTGGAGCATTTCTTCAACTGTATTGCTGAGATTTCTCTAATAGCAACTACTTTGGGAATTCCTTGGACTATTCTCCGATTTCCTTCCTCATCCAGGAAAGTGAATTCCTTTTTATGACAGTCTAAGATGGCATGGTGCTGGTACAACCAATCCATCACAATTAGACAGCCATAGGAACCTAAAGGTAGGATTTTCAATTCGGCCCTTGTGCTCAGTCCATTCATGTCCATTGTACATGACTTAGCCAACTCAATAACTTTTCTTTTGGTTCTTGTAGCCAATTGCACTAACCAAGATTTTCCATGCTTGTTTCTTGGCAATTGCAAACTTTCCACCATCTTCGGATCTATATAACTATGACTACCCCATGAGTCAATTAAAATAGTAAAGGCATGGTTATTGATCATACCTTCAACTTCAATCATATGTGATTGATATTCCCCTTTCTTGTTTTCCAGGGCTGCGTAGATCCTTGGTATTCTACTACCCATGTCTTCCACTATATCTGCTTGTTGAACATTATGGACATCTCTCACTTTGTTATTTTTGTGGGGGCAATCTATGTACCTATGATTTCCTTTACAACCAGGGACGATTTTAAGGATGGAAATTTATTTTAAAATGAGGAAACCTTGGCGAATCTTACTAATCCTTCATATGCCAACTATAAATGATTGACGATATTTTTGAAAAAATATTCAAATTTCTAAGGATTTTATATAGTTTTTATAAAATTTTGGTGATTTTTAAGATAAAATGATTTTATCTTATAGAATTTGGGCAAATCATTTTTAAAATAGCGAATCTCATTTTTGGAAAAACCATGGAAAATTAGCCCATGAGCGAAATTTATCCCCGAAAATCATTCCTGTTTACAACCCCAACATTCCATAGGTGGTTGTATTGGCATTTTCCCACCTACTTCAGCCTTCCCGGGCTCTCTAAAATATGGTTGTCCTTAAGGACTATTTCTGAAAAAGGATGGCTTAGTTCCCTTCTTCCTCTAATGCACCTTGAATTTATTTTTGTTTTCCCAAGCCTTCTGGAAAGTGGGCTTTTCTCCTTGCTTCTCATATAAGCATTTTGGTCTCCTTATAGTTTCTTCCATATTTTTAGGGTCATCATACTAGATCTTGTCACTGATGGCGGATGGTAGTCCACTTAGATACCTTTGAATTTTGACAATATCATCCTTGATGAAAGGAACGTACTTCAACAATTCCAAAAACCCTTGTTCATATTCATCAATGGTCATGCTACCCAGCTTGATTTCAAAGAACTCTTTCATATTTTTGTCATAGTATCTCTTAGTCAAGTATTTCTTTTCAAAATACTTCTTGAATTTGTTCCAAGTAATAATTTTCTCCTTAATGTGTTGCACCTGCACAAGTTGATCCCACCACATGGATGCCTTCTCTTTTAGTTGATACATTGCAATTCTTCCTTCTACATGAGAGGAATAATTTTGTAGTTGGAAATATTTCCTCATGCCAAGCAACCATGTCTCGACATCTTCCTCCTTCTTTTTCTCTCCATCAAATGTAGGAGGTTTAATCTTGTTCATTTCTCCCTTCATTTCATCCACTCCATATCTCCTATGCTTCATGGTAGGAGATGGGATTGAACTGTTGTGTGCCCTCCTCTTGGAGTGTCCTTGGGAGTGATGATGGTGTCTGCCAACACTCCTTTATTTTATATTCTCATCAGGGGACATGCAACTTCCTTATTTATTGGAGTCACTCTCCTTATCCAATTTCTTTTCTATCCTTTCCAGGCTCTGTATCAACTTTAGGTTGAATTCTCCCTGTTGATCCCTAGATTTCATGAGTTTTCTATTATTTGCTCAGTGATGCTAGACATCTTTCTCCAATATTTCAATGCTTTTCATCATGTTTCCTTCCTTATCTATCACTTCACCATGCCCATTGGATTTCGATCTTTCAACTCCCAAATGGACATCCATTCCTTTAGCTTCATTCTCAGAACTGAAGGAATTCTCTGCCTCCTCCATTTCTCTACACTCTACAACAATTCGTTCATTTTTGACAATCATTGACTCTGCAAAAACAGTGTGCATTCAACCGAAATTTGTCAGGCCAATAGTCCTTAACAAATTCCACAGTATTCATAAACCAATATGATTCAATAAAATGTTCAAATTTCATTCTCTGCAATTCTCGATCAGTCAAGAATCCTTGTATATATTTTCTCTCTAAGATCTTCTCTGCAATAATTCTCAGGCACTAGCCCCTTTATCTTATCCCCCAACCCATGCAACCACGGGTTATGGCCAAGAGCTAGGTCAATAGGCACTTATTCGGGACTTTGGGTCTTTGTGCTTCAGAATTTTCTAACCCAATTCATTGTAATTTCCTAGAGTGATGAATCGACAAACTCGCGAAGTGTGGGGAGTGGATCTATGGTCCACTATTCATCAACAACCAATGAATGAGATGAAATATATCCCTCAACAATTGGATATGACTATTATCATATAGTGGTTAATCTTCATGCAAGTCTCATCATCTATGATCACCAGGCCCCATCATCCATACTCGAGGGGGGTCTACATGGAGAAACATTAGAAACAGACACAGGGCCCACTCAAACAGGTGACACATGTAATGTTCACAATGAAATTTCTATATTTGGAGGATTTGTAACCCACTAAAAAATGGCACACATCCAATAGTTCCATGTCATTCCCTATGACATCATCATGCCATGTTAATCCAAAATTTTGGGATTCAGAAGTTTTTACGCCAGCTTCCTTTGAGTCTACCAAATTTTGAAATTCTAGATTATTTTACCCTACAGTTACACATAGTACAACTATAGACATTCCAAGTGTGGGCACATGGAAGGCATAGGTGAGATCCACTTCACCTCCAGGTGACATCATCCTGACTCACCACTTCGGCTCTTTAGGGATTCATAGCTTCAGAATTTGGGAGTTATCACCTCCACACACACTAATTCTCCCAAATGTTGAATCTTGAACAAGCCAATCTATTTACATCTGTCCCTCTTGATGGATGGTTTGTATTAAATCCAAACTTTGGAGCTTTGGGCCTTTGGCCCCTTCCGCTTTATATCACATAACATTGCCTAATTTGCGAAGTCCGAAGGTCTTCTAGGTTAACCCTCCTGCACCTTCTCTAGATATGACGGTCGTGAAGAATTTCCCTTTTTCCAGAATAGATCCTAT
>JASDQU010199570.1:7140-18123 GCA_032191745.1 Picea mariana
ATCTGGTCAACACCAGACCGGATCTTTGTTTTGTTGTCAACTCTCTTAGTCAGTTTACGGTGGAGCCTCTGAGAGTGCATTGGTTGGAAGAAAAACATGTGTTCAAGTACCTTAAGGGTACGGTGGATTATGGCCTGGACTATGAGAGAGGGGATGGAGTCAGATTGATTGGCTACGTTGACTTAGATCGGGCAGCATGCGCAGTTGACAGGAAGAGTACATCAGGTTGTTTCTTTGGATTGGGCTCAACAGTTGTGTCTTGGTTTAGTCGGAAGCAAAAGTCAAAGGCTTTGAGTTCTGTAGAGATTGAGTATATGGCAGCCAGTCAGGCCAGTTGTGAGGCCATATGGCTTCGCAAGTTGTTGGTTGGGATATTTGGTGTGCAGTTGAGGCCCACGGTGATTTACTGTGACAATCAGAATTGCATAAAACTCTCTGAGAATCCAGTTCTCCATGACAGCTCTAAACACATCCAGATAAGATATCACTTCATCCGAGACTATGTTCAGAGAGGGGCAGTTGAGCTACAGTTTATATCCACTGATGAGCACGTGGTGGACATCCTCACTAAAGCTTTAGGGAGAGGCAAGTTTATTCCTTTCAGAGATAAACTGGGAGTAGTGAGGAACGCTTTCCTCAGTAAGAGGGAGTGTTATATTAATTAAAAAGTACCTAGGACAAGTGTTTCTCATCACTTAGGCGCCTAGGGGTGAGAAAGTGTCCAATGTGGTCCCTAGTGAATTAACTTTATGTGATATGAAGTTAAAAGTGACTTTAGGAAAATTTCATGAAGTAGGTGACTAAAAAGACTTTTGATCACCACCATTGACCTAACTTCATCTCCAGCGCTAGATCATGTGACTCTTCACATTCCCTCCTTGAGTCAAATTAGGGAAAGAGGCGTGACTCACTTTGGAATTCTTCGTGAGTTTTGGAGAGTGCATGAGAGAGAGAGAAGTCGAGTTGAAGCAGAGAGGATTGTTTGCTGAAGGTGGCACGAATTCCAAGGCAAGTTTGCAACACAGACATCGAGTAAGGTACAGCAAACTTCTGGGCCATACTATATGGATTCTGGGAGGTCATACTGCTGTTTTTCAGGCACAGAAATCGAGGAGAGGTAGCATCATTTAATTCTGGAGAGTTGGCCTGCTTTCCAAGCCTGTCGTACTGTACTTTCAAGGACAGAACACAAGTTGACTGTTCTGGCATGAATTCCAAGGGAAACCGTACAACTTCTGTCACAAAAATTGAGCAGTCTTGTAGTATTCACACAGGAAATTCTGGCACGAATTTTGAGGAGCTTTGCTTAGATTTTGAGGAGTTCTTTTTGTGGCTCGGTTTTCGAGATAAGTTGGAATTTTTTTAATGCTGAAGATGACTGTTGTAAATGAAATTTCTCTCTGAACTCTGAATAATAAAAAGCCTCCCCTCTCTCACTGATTTTCCCCTTGTGGGTTTTTCTAGGGTCTTGTTTAGGACCAAAAATCTGTGTAAACTTTTTCTGGGTGTGTCTTATTTCTGGTTATTGGCTGTAGCAGACTTCATGTGTTTCAGTTTATGATCAATTTATTTTCTGCTAACTAATTTGCAGCTGTAAATGCAATGTGGGTTGGGCATTAAACTATGTTGTCTCATTGAGACTTGAAACCGGGTTGGGGTCTGAATTTTTCTACAAATCATTCAAGAAAGAATGAATAGATAACCTTCTTATGCTTTGAGGACAAAGTATCTTTGAAGGAGGGGGCACTCTAACAAACATCAAGTACATATAATAATAATAATAATAATCAAAAGGTGCATGTCTAAAACAGATGTCTATTGACGAATTTGACCATCCACTGTATGTTTATACGCAACGTACATGCTATTGATATCACACATTCCTTATCAATTATATATTTATTTATCTGTATGGATTATTTTATGTTATCCTTCTTGTGTTGGATATTTTCTTATGAGGTAAACTGTTGTTCATTACCACCAACTTTCAATCTTGTTGTGAAGGAGAACGGGAAGTTTTATGCACAAAATCCCATTGGATGATGAAGGATGTTTAGGGACATAGTGCTAGAGATCCGTCAGCTTGCCATACATTTGTTATCTCAAGTTACCAATTCCTCAAACCATGAAATGCCCCGGTCCACTTACACTTTCATCCACACTATTAAGAGGAGCAAGATCACCTCTAAGAAACCAATAAAACTTATTTACGTGCACAGTAGTCTTTGCCTTTGTTCGAAGAAGGTACCTGAGTATTTAAAGGGACCTTGAATCAAAGGATCAAAATTTGTGATCATCTTCAAGCTATCTTTTAAGCATTTGTCATTTTTCCATTTGGGAGTTTGTACTATGTACTTGGGCATTTACCATTTACACTTTACATTTAGAATTCAGAATCTTCATGGTAATATGTGTTGGTTTTTGTTTCTTTCATGACCCATTTCGAACTTGATATATATTTCATGTGAAATAGTGACATTTTTTAATAATTAATTGATATTTAATACATGATCATTGATCACTTTATCATGTATGTACTTGTACATTGTATCATGCATCAATTTTTCAGTTTCTAATTTTTTTGCAAGCCTCTACTCTTGAACAATCATAAAATGGAGCCAAGGAGAGCAATAAATGTTAATAAACCATTCTTTCAATTTGTTACAAGAGTGGACAATAGTGATTTGTTGGGTCAGTTATGCAATGTTTGTCGACGTTGCTATATGGGAAACTACGACAACGTAGTTGCCCAACTTTTGGGTATAACTAAGCATGTATTTAAGGCAAGCAATTGTTCAAGTGAACAATGCCACAAAATGTGGCAAACTCACCTCCAAGCACAAAATATAAACCATAATTGATAACATGATTTGGGCATTTTTCCACTACAAACAATATACTCAAAAGTCAAAACTATTGTGGGCATTTTGCCATTTTGAACCATCTACTAGCTCGCTTATATAATTAAATAAATAGATTATCATTTGTGTATTTAGTTTTTTATTTTATTGATTATGGAATCATTAATGGTATTAGTATGTATCATGGTTAAGTGAATTTTCAAAATTCCAAAGTATTTCTTGTAGAAATACGAGGTACTATCCGGCTGCCAAAACAGGTCTGTCCTTGACCTGAAACTTGGCTCTAAGTTTGACTTTCCAAAACTGTCCTTTGCTGTCTTTTAGGACAGCAAACAGTTTGGTTACTTTCTGCTGATAATTTTTGTGGTTAAGTGTCCTTTTGAGGTGCCCTTGCAAGTGTCTTCATACCCCAATGTTAGCATATGCAATATACTCAAAACAAATAACACTCCTCTTGATCTTTACAACTCTAACAAGTTGATCTATACTCTAAGCATGCATGAAATGAACACAAGTATTTTTGGTCAACATGACCCTGGATAAAAAACCCCTGGGGAAAACCAGTTGAGAATGAAAGTATATATAATGATGATTTTAAGAAGTGAATACAACAAGTAAGCTAATATAATGGAACCTAATACAATAGCAACTCCTCACGAGAAGCTTTGGAGTTCCAAGAAGAGAGATGCACCCAAGCTTAGTGCGCCCTCTTCCTTTGTTGCTCTATTCACTGAAGTGATGCGCCCTCCTTCCTCTTTGACACAATGAAGAATCCCTTCCACACAAATCTGCCCTTGTGTGTCTCCTTCAAGATGAGACAAATAGATCTGAAATAGCACAAGTCCTTCTACTACCTGCTAGTGGTGCACTCTCCTCCACATTTGCGCCCTCCTCCAAGCAATATTGATCACCATAAAATAAATAGGCCCTAAGCTGTCATAGCTCCTCCATGGATGGAGGCGCCCAAGCTCCCCTCTCCTAATGCTCTCATTCTCATCCTCTTGCTCTTCTCCAAACTCTCTTGGTGAACATACAAGTGAATGAGCCTCCAAATGCCCTATGCGCCCTGTTTATAGAAATCATAAGGAAACCTAGAAAATGGATGGATGAGATCATTCCATCCCATTTCTAATCAAAGGTTGAGATCATCCGAAAAGAATCTCAAATCAAAACCCACTTTGGCTTAGTTTCCTTATTTCTCTTTATGTCCCTCAATTCACCCACAAAGTGAATAATAGTCACTTTTCACTCAAGTGACAAATTTCACCCTTTTGACTTAGGAAAATGTCAAAGTGAAATTAGACATAAAGTATAAGGCACAATGGGTCAAATATTTCCCTCTTGTGGTTAGAGACCCACAACCACAAGGGGACCACTTTCCAAAGTACCCAAATCTCAACACTCCCTCTTAACGAGGAAAGTGCCCTTCACCACCAATCCCATCCCTATAGTGGACATGGTTTCCTACTGGCAAATACTCGGTGAGTATGGCTGTACCCCGATCATCAAAAGTGGTCTCTAACACAGATTTGTTCAACCTCCTTGATTTATATATGGAAATGCATCTCCACCTATTCAAGATCAACTAGATCTTGGTATCATACCAAAGATCTCAACCTTGGTCTCCCACCACGGATTTCTACCTCCTGGCATCTCGCCAACGGTCACTACTCTTGGCATCTCACCGAGATTCACTCTCTCGGCATCTCACCAAGAGTCACTCCCCCTCTTGGTATCTCACCAAGAGTATCTGGATCTTGGCATCTCACCAAGATCCTCAACTTGGCTTCTCACCAAGTGACTTCCACCTGAAGTGGATCGAGAACCTGATCTACTCGTCTTTGTAGCCAAGTGAGGCTCAAGCCTCTGTGGTGCCCTGCTGCTCCTCCTCATCAATCTTTGATGCTCTGAAGCCCCACCAAAGATCTCAACCTTGGTCTCCCACCAAGGATTTCTACCTCCTGGCATCTCGGCAACGGCCACTACTCTTGGCATCTCGCCAACAGTCACTACTCTTGGCATCTCACCAAGAGTCACTCCCCCTCTTGGCATCTCACCAAGAGTATCTGGATCTTGGCATCTCACCAAGATCCTCAACTTGGCCTCTCACCAAGTGACTTCCACCTGAAGTGGATCCAAAACCTGATCTGCTCGTCTCTATAGTCAAGTGAGGTTCAAGCTTCTRTGATGCCCTGTTGCTCCTCCTCATCAATCTTTGATGCTCTGAAGCCCCTGCACCAACCYGCTATCTCGGCAACTCTGAAATTGAAGTTGTCCTGGGTGGACCAGTCACCCCTGAAGATGGTGTCCACGAAACCTAAGTCTAAGCTCCCTCTGAATCACTACTATGAGTCAATAGGTCCTCCTTAACTCTGTCTCCCCACCTGACGCTGGATGGTGCACCAACTGAACAACAGCTGACGAACACACACTCCCTCGCAAAATGAGTCTGAAACTCTGCCTCATCTGTTGTCGCTGCAGTATCATCCTGTTGTCGCTTCTTCTTCTTCTTGAGACACTGTCCTGCATAGTGACCTATCTCTCCACAAGCAAAGCATCTCACTATGCTCATGTCTCTCTCTTGCCCATCGCTGCTCTGTTGTGGTTTGGCCCCTCCCTTGGGACCCTGTCTAGCACCTTTGTCGGTCTTCTTCTTTCCCTTAGTCCACAAAGCAAGGTCCTCATCTCCCTAATGTATTCGTTGTTGTCCTGAAGCCTTAGAGGTGAGTCTCGTCTCCTCCTGGCCGAAATCATCCCAAAGTCTCTCCCAAGTAGGCATAAGCTCTCGAGCAACAATGTCTCGAACAAATGGACCCCATGGTTTGGAAAAGTTGTTGAAAGATATCCTCACCATAAAGTCTGGGTCCACTATCTCTCCGACGACTGCAAGCTCATCTCTGATCTAAGTGAATCTGCCAAGGAAAGATGTAACCGACTCGGAATCGAGCATTTGAATGCTCCTGAATCTCTCAAACAAAACCATCTTCCGATTCTGGTTAGAGCTCTAGTAAAGATTGCATAAAGAATCCCACATCTCAAATGCATAGTCTTTACCAGTCAAATATGGAATGACGTGGTCTCTCACCCCGTTACAAATAGTCATTTTCGCCTTGTTCTTCTTCCTGAACTCTGTCACCAACACGGAAGCAGTAACAGGAGGAACAACAATGGGAGTATGAACTTTATCCCATAGTTCAAGGTCCTCTAAGGCAAAAGTGATCATGGTCTTCCAAGGGGACCAGTTGCTAGCTCCGTCTAGCCTATTCTCAACCCGCATCTGGGACACCGACATACTTGTCCAATAAATCTCACACTGATGCTAAAAATTGCACAAGAACACTGCCTCACTCGTGTCAACACTGAAAAGAGGCAATAACACCACAACCTCACTCCTAGTGTGAAAAGAGGTTGTCAAAAATCAGCCTCACTCCTGTCCACGCAGGTGTGATAAGAGGCTTTCCAAATCAGCCTCACTCCTATCCAAATAGGTGTGAAAAGAGGCTGAAAACACAAGTCCAAAACAGTCCTACAGGCTGTCCAACAAATCTGCCCACAAGCTGTCCACAAACTCTGCCAACAAGCTGTCCAAAAATCTGCTAACAAGCTGTCCCAAAACTGCCAACTGTATGCTCCCAAAAATCAACAAGTCCTTGCCACCAAGGGCTCTGATACCATGTAGAAATGCGAGGTACTATCAGGCTGCCAAAACAGGTCTGTCCTTGGCCTAAAATTTGGCTCTAAGTTTGACTTTCCAAAACTGTCATTTGCTGTCTTTTAGGACAGCAAACAATTTGGTTACTTTCTGCTGATAATTTTTGTGGTTAAGTGTCCTTTTGAGGTGCCCTTGCAAGTGTTTTCATACCCCAATGTTAACACATGCAATATACTTAAAACAAAGAACACTCCTCTTGATCTTTACAACTCTAACAAGCTGATCTATACTCTAAGCATGCATGAAATGAACACAAGTATTTTTGGTCAACATGACCCTGGATAAAACCCCCCCAGGGAAAACCAGTTTAAAGTGAAAGTGTATATAATAAAGATTTTAAGAAGTGAATACAACAAGTAAGCTAATACAATGGAACCTGATACAACAGCAACTCCTCACGAGAAGCTTTGGAGTTCCAAGAAGAGAGATGCACCCAAGCTTCGTGTGCCCTCTTCCTTTGTTGCTCTATTCACTGAAGTGGTGCGCCCTCCTTCCTCTTTGACCCAATGAAGAATCCCTTCCACACAAATCTGCCCGTGTGTGTCTCCTTCAAGATGAGCCAAACAAATCTGAAATAGCACAAGTCCTTCTACTACCTGCTAGTGGTGCTCTCTCCTCCACATTTGCGCCCTCCTCCAAGCAATATTGATCACCATAAAATAAATAGGCCCTAAGCTGTCATAGCTCCTCCATGGATGGAGGTGCCCAAGCTCTCCTCTCCTAATGCTTCCATTCTCATCCTCTTTCCCTTCTCCAAACTCTCTTGGTGAACATACAAGTGAATGAACCTCCAAATGCCCTATGCGACATCTTTATAGAAATAATAAGGAAACCTAGAAATGGATGGATGAGATCATCCCATCCCATTTCTAATCAAAGGTTGAGATCATCCAAAAAGAATCTCAACTCAAAACCCACTTTAGCTTAGTTTCCTTATTTATCTTTATGTCCCTCAATTCACCCACAAAGTGAATTGATAGTCGCTTTTCACTCAAGTGACAAATTTCACCCTTTTGACTTAGGAAAATGTCAAACTGAAATTAGACATAAAGTATAAGGCACAATGGGTCAAATATTTCCCTCTTGTGGTTAGAGACCCACAACCACAAGGGGACCACTTTCCAAGGTACCCAAATCTCAACATTTCTATTGTTTGAATTTTTTATATTTTCAAAAAAAATGAATATATATTTTTGTCAGCCCTTGGAAATTTTGGGGGAGATTCCAGCCATTCCAAACACCCATTCTCGCATCCCCCTAGTTCTTGTGATCCATAAATTCATGTAACATGCAGAAGCCCATACACTATGCCTATTCAAATCCCCTACATCACTTTGATTCTTATTCTATGTGACACCTTGCCTGCCAATGTGTCACTTTTTTACACACACGCATATCTACAAAGGTATAACCATAAACATTCCAAAATTCCGATTGTGGGAGACAATTGCATTTAAGTTGGATGTTCCACCATACCTAGGCATCCAACCATACTCATTGTTGAGATGCTCAACCTCTTCAATCCATTAATGTTTGATTAAAGAAAAGAAGATTGAATAGGAATGTGAAACTGGATAACAGAGATGAATGTGACAATAAAGACATAACAGTTTTTATATATGTGAAATTAGAAGTATAAAAGAATAGAGTTCTTCTTTTTTAAGACTTATCTAAGTATATGGCATAGAACTCATATAGGCCCTATCCAATACAAACTTTGTACAGAATCATACCAAGTCCAGACTTCATACATAGTGGGGATGCATATCCAGTAACATAGGCATCAAACTTTGTAGAAAGACACCATACTACAAGATGAAGAGAAAAAACATGGTACTGAAAAACTGTACCAAGATGACCAATAGGTACAGATGCCTAAAAACAAAAAATGATTAAAGAAAAACTCCAAAGAGGATTTCCACATTTAAGGGCCGAGAGGATGGGGTCAAAATGAGATGACCTAATCCTTCCCCAAGTGGACATTATCACAGATTAGTCAAATCAACACCCAAGTGAACTTAGTGGCGTATCAACAACTAGACTTGAGGAATCCTTAGACTAGTAGTGAGCTCAACCATCGTGATAGTGACAAGCATTAGTCTCGAAGGTTCTTGCAAAAGTTCTTATATTGAAATCAATTATCATAATTAAAGTCATTTGTAATAGATTAACTTGAATAAATACCAATATGTATGGAGGAGATGAGAGATAAGGAGTAGATTTAAACCATTTTATGTGAGGTCTAAAATTTTCTAACCCAGAGAGAGAGATAAACAATAGGATCATATATTTAGGAGGCCAATACTTGAAATCATAATTCCTTCCTTGTAAATCCAGATGCTCCTCTTAGAAGCTTGGATACCTTATAAGACTCGATCCTTATTGTATATCATAGTGTTTCAATATAATTTGCAAGTGTTGCTAGGGAGCGAGAGCAGGGAGTAGCAGTTGGGCATAGTCCTTCCCAAAACATCTTGAGAGAGAAGTGGTCCCAGGAGCATTTTGTACACATATATATTAGAGTGTGTGTGGTCCCAGGAGCAATCCCGGGAGCACCCAAGAGTGAAAACCATTCCAGAGTGGGAGAAAGAGGCCTTGGAGCACTCCCATGCAACCCTGAATAGAAACTTTTCCTTGTTTTCTACATATGATCTTGTCCAACTATTTTGGTCAATCTGTCTCCTAAATCTGCTAAGGACACACACACATACCCTAAATTGTGACTTGACTTGACCCAAGTCTAAGATTTGGATTTAAGTATCAAGGTCAATCTTGAAATCAAGGTTGACTGTGATCAAATAATATGGTATCCAAGCCCATTTGGGTTCAAATCACATAACCACAACATAGAATATGGTTTAAGTAAAGGACAAGCCTTGAGCTCTGTTAAGATTATCGCTTGTGGGGCAATTGTTTTGACACAATTCCTTTTGGTGAGAATAGGAACAAGGACCCCCTCAAAGAACAACTAGCGCCTAATCTCCCAACCATAAAGCAAATTTTGTGTGAAAATAGTATGAAAGTTTTTTAAGTTCAGTTTTTATTCTTGGAACTAAAGTTGGAAGAGTTGCCTCTCTAATGTATTAAAAGTTTAGCCCTTGTTTCAAATTTGTATGTGAGAATGATTGCATGTAATTCCTTTTTGTGTTGATATTATGGTAGCTACGGAAGGTATTAACCTCCACGTGTAACTCTGACAATAATAGAATATTCCGGGAAGCAAGAGAAACCCTAAAACGTTGGATAGTAAACCTAGGAGGCAAGTCGTCTCAAGAGAATATTTATTATTGAATTATTAGCCTCTAGAGGTAGAAGTCGACCTAGTTAGGTCACTTGGAAGACTATAAATAAGAGGGCGCTAGAGCTCATTTGTCAGCTCACCTCTCACAACTGCATAAGGCCAGTGGTGTGCAAGTTTGGAGAGGAGTTGCAGCTATTGCAACTGGCAAATTTTGGTTTTGGCCTAGACTTTCTCTTGGTTATGGTTTGGACTTTCTGCTTGGCCTTTGGTTATTCTTGCTTGGTGCGCTAGCCCTGGAGACGGTACGCTACCTTGATTGGCTATTAGGCCTAGGGTTTGCTTTCAAAATTATTCTTTGTCAAGGTTAAGGTGCTCTGGGGTGGCTTCGGCCTAAGGTTGGGTGACAATATTGCTATATTGTCTACGGTTAAACGAGCACACCTATTATTTCTAACAGGTTATGGGCCCACACTATCTTCGAACAGTCTCACCACTAGAAGATAGATTGGGAGGATTTGCTCAGTTACAGTTGCAATCGCAGTCAAAGTTTTTGTTGCAGCAACGAAACCCTAACCCTCTTGTTGAAGCACCTTAAGTGAAGAGATTGATGTAACAAACATAATAATATATAATTATATTATGAAAATATGTAAGGATGTGTCTTATCAAAGAGACACGACTCTTCATGTGAAAGGGCACCTTGCCTACTATATAAGCAAGGCCCTCATTTTAACATGGGACACAAAATTCAATCTATCAATATATATATATATATATATATATACAATACATTTTAATACAAACATAGACTTTTGTCTATTACAGTGGTATCAGAGCTATTCGATCCTCTCGCTGTCAACTGTTGCACAATCCATCCATTAAGCTTTAGGTCCTGAAGTCATGGACACATATTTCCATGAAATATTGGAATTCCACAAAACTCAACAAAAATTATTACAGGAAACGAGGGAAATATTTATAAAGTCGCTAAGGGTTTTTGAAACACCGGATTTGGCACCTACAATAGAAGCAGAC
The DNA here is from genome assembly GCA_032191745.1 of Picea mariana. NCBI lineage: Eukaryota > Viridiplantae > Streptophyta > Pinopsida > Pinales > Pinaceae > Picea > Picea mariana. The sequence goes on from JASDQU010199570.1 coordinate 17,990, forward strand.
CTTGACGTAAAAAAAAACAGAAATGAAGAATGTTTGAACGAGGAAAATCAGGAAGTCACTGGTTTCGTAAATGCTGAAGGCCAAGTCCATGAGGCTTCAAAAAAACTTGAGAGTGGGGAAGATTGTCGAGATGT
>JASDQU010199575.1:3888-19627 GCA_032191745.1 Picea mariana
CATAAATGTATAAGTTCATTTTCCATACAGTCTGTAACTGTAACTTTTAACTATATAGACATTAGATACTGATTATGAAATATAAGACGACAACCCATGGTAATAATTTAAGTATAGTAAGAAGTCAGAATGGAGAGAAGATTCGAATAAAATCATTCAACAATCATTTCATTATTTCAAATAGATAGGGGGAAAGGTCTTGTAGCTTAACTTCAAAGGAGATATTACATATATCAACCAGACCAGAAAATCAATCACACAATTTGGGAATTCCCCTTCTCCTAGCCACTACAGGAAATTGAACAAAATTATACTTAATATCAATAAATTTAGATTGAAACTGTGTCCTTCACTGTTTGAACTCTTGAAGAGTTTACAAAGGGAACTCGAATAACTTTTGTGCCAAGGATAGGAATGAAACATCCGAAAATTGTGCAGATGAAAGCTCTGTAAAGATTTACCTTTTAAAATATTATCAATTATATAAAATAAAGGTAAAAGAAAAATATCAATAGAATGATAAATGTAGTAACAGAGTATTCTAGAGTGGCACTCAACTTATGACATGGAGACTCATGTTCTTTCCTTGTTGCTTTCTGGTAGAATAGGCATCTGAACCAAGGGAGGATGGTCCAATGACTGCTTGATGGGTACCCTCGCATCAACAGGGCCCATCACTAGTGTTGGTACCGAATTTCAAAATACATTACTCATTAAAAGAAATAATCGACAGTACTAGCTTTCTTTTAACATACAAACAATATAAGTCATGTTGTGTGAAGATATAGTATAAATTTTTCATGCAGAATAGAGCCTATACCTAACTGTTGAGTTTAAACCATTCCATAACCAAATTGAAGAGAGTATTTATAAATCCACAATCAATACAGAGATATCCTTCTACTGAATCCAAATGGTGTAGACTACGATAATGACAATAACTTCTATAATCTCAAAAGGACTTTATATACCGTGGGGTATATTTAATGGACTATTCAAAAATCACAGAGGTCACATTTTAATGACACCAAATAGAAATGTGTTAGACATAAATAAAATAGCATATGCAAAGGAACCAACTAAAGCCTGATGAAACTATAGAAGTATGGATTCACCCCTTTTCAAACAAAGGAAATAAAATACAATGTATTATGTATTACACAGTGGGACCATTATTTTTTGACGGAAATTCTCACTAAGTCTCAAGAAGATTTAACTTAGGGCCTTGACTTACGGATTGTAAGGAGCAATGATAACATAAAGTTATGAAACCCTAGGAATTGAGAACACATACAAAGCGATACAGATGCGTTCTCTCTAAACAAGAGGAGGAATGTTGATATCTTCAAAGAGATTGAGAAAGAAATGACAAAATAGTACCACTTCTTTGGAAACGGGGACAACCCGGAAAGAGTTATAAAGAATTAATGATAAAAGGAAGTTTTAGCATAAATAAAATGTATAAAAGAAGTTACAGAATGAATATGCCTATCACTTTAACGATTTTCCCAAGAGCCACCTTATTATTCAACCATAGAAACATGTTAAAAAGACTTTCCAAGGGAGTCAGACCATGTTGTCTGATACATCAGTTAAATGACCTCCAATGTTGATAGTCTCCTCTGATAATAAAATAATACATAGAACCTTTTGAAGAACTCCACAATGAAAACTGTAAACACATTAAACTCTAAGAGGAGCTTGGATTACTCAGTGTAAATTCTAAGAGTATGAAGGATGGTCTAGCCATGTAATGAGGGCAGAGTTGGTGTGACACGTTGGATGAAAATCTAGGTGAAAACAATGTAACTCACACACACAGGAATACCATTAAATGGTAGTTACACAGCCTTAACTCCTCCTAACAGTAGACCATTCCTTCCACATAAATAATTTCATGAAATTAATAGACCCCTCCATGACTCGATGATTTTGGATCTCACTCACATCAAATACATTAGTTTTAGTTAGCATATCGATCAAGTTAAGACTTCGTTGGAACATTTTGTAGTTAATTCGTGGTAACGAGAGTTAATAGGAGACCTCGTTAGTCAAATCCATTTAGTCAAATAGACAGGAACATCACTAAACCCAATGTATAAGTTAAACAAGCCCATTTAATGACTGAGACTTTGTATTTATGCCAGGCGCATGTTACTAAGCCCGATCCCATGTATTAGTCTCTAATTTTTCCGTTTGATTTTGTGAGAAACCCTAATCCCAAACCCTTCCTACCTTCACTTCATTATCTGCTTCCATTTGATTTTAATCATTGTTTTTATCTTGTTATGGTTTGCATTTTAGATTTTTGAATAATTTCTTTAAGTTTGGAGTTTTAGGACATGGTTTTAAATGATGCGTCACTTCATATGCCTATTTGAACTTTACAAATTCAAATTATGCTAAGTCATTAATAGCACTATTGGAATAGCGTTATGCCCATAGCGCAAAGATAATCATGCCTTAATATGCGTCCATCACCCATATTTCATTATGATGAAACAGATTGTGGACTAAGAGTTCGCATGTGTCCCACAATAGCTTTGAAATCATTTTATGATTCAAACCTATACATGATCGTATTTCTCTGTACTCGCAAAGGACCCATTTCAAATTGTCTAATTCTCAATTATCATTATTTGAACCTTTCATTCTCTATCTGATTTTGATGAATTTTTAAGCACATGTATTTGCTCAGAAGAACAGTTATATGCTAACGGATTGCAGGTGGAAAATTCAGAATCCAAACCATGCCAGTTATAGAATTTTGTTTTGATGGAACCAAAGAGGAGAAGACAGGTGGTCAGATTAGAACTCGAGGGTGCTGAAATCCTCAAAGCTTATCCTCAGATGGCTCAAAGGTTTAGAGATGCCGGTTGGTTTGAATTCCTTACCACTTTCCAAGGTTACGATGAGCAGGTCTCTATGGATTTTTCACTGAACTTTGATGGTCACAAAGTGGAGATCTGGAAGATGCTAATGCTAGTGACAAAACAGACAGTTGCCAAAGCTTGCAAATTGGTGGTTGGAGGAGAAAGATAATGGAAGAAAGAGCATGTGGTTACAAAGTTTTTCAATTAATTTTTGCTTCCAGATAAGAAAAATCCAAATTGGAGAAGGGGAGTTCCTCACAGATGGATTAGACCAGAATGGCGCACTGCTCTGATTGTTATCCACAAGTATATCACCTGCGAAGGTAGATTCTCACTAGTCTATATCTACCACATTAGGATATTAATTCTTCTAAATGGTGATTATCCCTTAAATCTTCCTTACTTTCTACTCAAAATCTTGACATGCATGTTAAAGAGAATGAAATCACTCTCCTCCAATGTAAAGAGAAGCTTGTTTCATCAAGTCTTAGTTAAGACTTTAGTTGTGTCTTCTTTGAGAGAATTATAGAAACCCTAGAGATGGCTCATGAAATCCTTAAATCCTAACACACAGTCCAACAAACATAAGAGAGGCAAAGGAAAAAAAACTATTACATAGAAAAAAAAAAATTTCAATTGATGAAACTGTTGTTAAAGAAGAAATGCCTAATATCACGGCGACGAGGAATAGCAGAGGTAAAAGACCAAAGTTGGATCCAAAGATCGAAATGTTTTCTGAGGAAGATGTTAAAGGGGAAGATGATTCAGATAAATATTTTGATATTCAAACTACAATCAAGAATGAATCACTATCAACTAGCAAAAAGGGTGCTGTAGTCAAAAGGACAAAGGATAAAGGTGTGGCTGTGTCTCAAAAACCTAGAAGGAATTCTACTAGGGTTACCAACAAGTATAGGATGAAGTCTAAAGCCATGTTTAATCCATCGATCAAAGAAGAAAACGCCATAGTTATAGAATATGACTCTGAAGATGTTGAAGCAGGTACCAGGGAAAAGACAAAAGGAACTCCATTGCATAAGAAACCAATAAAGAAAGGTAAACAGATTTTTTCATCATCTACAAGACCTATAATGAGAGCTACAACTAGATTTGTAAAAGATGAAGAAATTGCTAAAGGTATCAGTGAGATTCCTGAGAATAAAAAGGGTTACCTTATACACTCAGATCACATATCAGATATTCCTGAAGCCATGGATTCAGCAAGTCCTGATTAAGAACATAGCTCAGGATTGTTTTCTAAATACCAATTTAAATCGAGCGAACCTAAGGTTGCCTTAAATCTGAATGAGCTTGCACCTTTTGAAGAGTTCCCCAAATTCAAGGTTAAAATCAGAACTGATAAAGAAAGGATCAAGGAACTCCATAGGACAGTGAAACAATTGAAGAAAGAAAAGGCACATATAGAACAATGGAATGCTTGTCAGCAGGAAAAGATTCAGGGTTTCAAAAAGAAGAAAAAAGAGAAAAGGGCATTGCTCAAAGAACTCAGAGAAGTAAACTTCATACTCTATTGGCACAATGTTTTGCTTACCACAAAGATCAAATAGAAAACGGCTAAAGCCACTGTTGTTAATATATCCTAAAGGTTTCATGAAGATTGCTACAATCATAATTTTGATGTTTTCCAAAACATATGGTAGTGTCTACTCATTTTTGGCCTGTGAAATGCAAATACCTCAAACTGTATGACTATATCAAACTAATCCTTGTTTTGTAGAATCAAATGTAATGCTGGCAAGATCATACAATATCAAGTTGTTGAGCAATGATCTATTTTTGGATTGTAAAAGCTCTTTTGAGATAACTTCCCTATTAGATAGATACTATTCCGATCTAGTCATTAAGAGTACACTAGATGATAGGATATGGAGGTTTTATGGATGGTTTAAATAGGCAGACGAAAGACTTTGTTCAGGTCAAAAAATTGGAGATCCAAAAGACTTACTCTGAAACTCCTTGTAAGGCATTATTATTCTATTTGACACTTAATAACAAAGGCATATGGATGGTTAGACACTCTTTTCTACTATGTTTTCTTTCTTCATTTTTGAAATCATTATTCATATTGAAATGCATTTTTTTCTCGATTGTTAATTAATACAGTGAAAAAATTACTGTGGAAATTATTTTCAAGTTTTGATATCAAGCTGATGGTCTTGTTTCTTTATGATAATATGAGACAAGGATTTATGTGAAGTTGACAAATTTGAAGCTTCCTCCTCTCTTTTATTATTGGTCTAATTCACCTATGTGACTACCTTTTAAGCAGTCAATGGGATATGCTATGTTCTGATTGTGATTTTCATGTTATGCTATACTCTTGATCCAGTTTTCAACCACCTTACGCAAAAAAACAAATCATAAAAACCTTTAAAACACTTTGCAATAAATTGATGATGCTCTAGCTTGCACCCTCTTACAGTCAGTTCAACTTTAGAGACTAACATTTTTGGCATCGTTGTCGAGGATGAAGAAATGAAGATATCTTCCCTTGGGAATGACAATATTAGATTTAGATCTTGATGGTGAACAAGATTTTGGACATTATTTAAGACTGTGATTATTCACCTGGTGACTCATCTGTGGTAATTCTAGCTCCTAAAAGAGAAGGTAAAGGACCTAAAACTCCTCTAACTTCTTCATCATCTACTAAGAGACCGGTAACCAGGAAAAATCCAGATCCTGAGCTTGTTGCAGCAGTTCCAGATCCTAAAAAGCTACTAAGAAAACCTAAAGTTCTTTCTAGACAGTCTCCACTCTTAAAGGGAAAATTGTCTTCAAAAAGTTCTCAAGGACAATCCTCTGAATTCCCCAAAACCCAAGTAGATGAAGAGGTGAATCCTGAAAGTGAACTTAAACATGTTATTGAGCCTGCTACAGTTTCATTTCCTTCAACTATCTCAGAATTGAATCTAGAACAGTGGAAGTTACTTACTGAACTCATTAAACAAGAATATTCACACACCTTGCTTGTGACTGAAAATTTGAGAGGTCATAGCATATATATTAAGAGTGAACTAGAGACACCTTCGTCATCTCTTGGATCTCTCTCATCTAAGGATTTTAAATCACATTATTTTTCTTTTGAGAATCCTTTGTTTCTTATCCCATCATCTGATCATAGTCCAGAAGAGAAATCCTTATCTACTAAAGATCAAGACTTAGTGATAGTACAGTTAAGTTGTAATACACAAGGGACATTTTCACCTCCAACATCACCAATCTTGCTTACTCCCAAAACACCAAAAATAGAAAATATGGTTGCAGACACAATGGATGAAATCGTTGTAGCAAGTTATGCCCCTTTGGTTCTTCCACAAGTCATGTTTTCCTTTCCACCAAATGATTATATGAGATACTTTCTTAGATTCAATGGAGATGGAGTAGTTACTGTTGAAGAGCATTTGAGTTCATTTTATAGTTTTGCAGATAATTTCAATGTAGAGCATGCTAATGTGTGGATGAGATTATTTGTGCAGAGTCTAAATGGGGAAGCAAGAAAGTGGTTCAAGAGTTTGCCTCCTAATTTGATTGATGATATTGTAGCCTTAGATGATGCCTTTCTTAAACATTGGGTAGACAAGAAAGACTTTTTATACTACATTACCAAATTTGGTGCTTTAAAGAGGAAACAAGGTGAATCAATACCTGATTTTACCAAAAGGTTCAACCAGATGTGTGGTAAAATTCCAGAGGAGATTAAACCTTCAGAGACATCAACTAAAATTAATTTTCCCAATGCATTCGATGCCACATTTTCATTCTTGCTTAGGGAAAGAAGAGTTTCTACCCTCAGCTTGATGCAAGATGCTACTATCGAGGTAGAATCAAACATATTAGCAATAAACAAATTGAAGTCTAGAAGTGATAGAGATAGGAAAAAGAAAAAGGAAGAGTTGCCTTCATCTTCTAATTCAACATCTAATTATAAGATGGATGAAATGGCTAAGATGCTGAAAACTTTGACATCTAAAATGGCAAGGTTGAAGATGGAAAAAAAACAACCTAGTAGACCTGCACAAGAGAGTGGATACAAAAATCCAAATCAGTTCAGGAGGCCAAACAATACACCCCAAATCTTACCAAGAGAAAGAAAAAACCAAGATGACCAAAAGGTTTTGCCTCCTTTTCAAAATAATGCAGTAGATGAGGAGGAGGACGAAGATGATACAAAAGAAGACCCTGCGGTTCATCTGAATGATTCTGAATCATCTACTCTACATGTAACACAACAGGATTATGAATATGCTTTGATTACAAACTAATTTGAGGAAGGGCATGAAGATGAGATCATCCAAAAGGAACCTAAAAGGAAAAAATACAATCTCATATCTGGTTCAAATGAACCTAACGTGGATACACCTGTTTCCACAAAGAAGGCTAGTACTCCAGTTAAAACAAGAATTATCAAAGGAAGTCCCAAGATTCAAGCTGATCAACCATGGAAACAACCTACCAAGGATAGTACTACTGGCATAAAGGAACCAGACATAAACGTTTCTTCTTTTAGTTTAGAACACAAAATCAACAAAATCAAGATTTCAGTGCCATTATTAGAACTGATGAAAACATAGCCCTTCAGAGAGACTGTCCTCAAGGCTCTACAGGCTCCAGCTCAAGTCACCTTTTCAGATACAGTCAATATAGAGGATGAAAACCCTACTATAACTATTGGACCTCACATTGAAGACAAAATTGATGCCCCTCCACCATTCTACATTTCATTAAATTTCCATGAAAAGATATTTCACAACTGCCTAATGGATTCTGGTGCCTCGCATAATGCCATGCCTAAGGTGGTGATGGGATAATTAGGGTTAGATATTACTAGACCATATCGTGATCTATATTCTTTTGACTCCAAGAAAGTCAAATGCCTTGGAATTATGAAAGATGTGGTTGTTGCTCTTTCCCAATTACCTATGAAAATTATGGTATTATATGCTATTGTGGCTGACATACCACCAAAATTTGGAATGCTTCTTTCAAGATCTTGGGCCAAGAAGGTAGGTGGTACTCTATAAATGGACCTTAGCTATGCAACCATACCTTTTTTTGGTGGGGAACAATGGAGATTATACAGAGAAGTAAGATTGTCTTATTTGGTAAGTGATCACAATAATCCCACTAATCATTCTATATATGTTGTAGAAGATGATCTTGGTTCTTCTATTTTTCATTTGAGTGATGAGATGGTAGAAGTATCAGTCAGAAAGACAACAACTGTAGTTGGAGACAGTAAAGACAATTTTGTTTGGAAAATGTATTTTGATGGAGCATGTGCTAAAGAAGGTTCTAGAGCTGGGATTGTATTTATTTCCCCTACCAAGGAGGTTATTCCTATGCCATATAAACATGAATTTGACACCACCAATAACATCAATGAGTATGAAGCCTTGTTGTTAGGTTTCAAAGATGCTAAAGATATGGGTATAGATAAGCTGTCTGTTTTTGGAGACTCAAAACTTATTATTCACCAGATCAAGAATATATATCAAACTAAACAACAAAGGTTGAAACAATATAGAAATGAGGTGTGGGATTATGTGGATAATTTATTTTTGGTATTCAATATTACTTTTGTGCACAAAAATTTAATTCAACAAGCTGACTCTTTGGCACTTGCAGCTAGCAACTTTAAAACTCCAATGTTTCCTAATCTAAAGTTCGAAGTTGAGGTTAGACACAGACCCTCAATACCGAATAATATAAAACATTGGCAGGTTTTTAAAGACGACGAGGAAATTCAAATATTTTTGAAAACTATTGAAGAGTTTTCTAACATTTCAATAGATCAAGATGATGAAAATGGTGAAGTAGAAATACATGTTGTAGAAGTCTTTCAAGATACTATTGTTGGCCACAAAATCATTGAACTGAAGACAAACCAACTGCCCAAAGGTTTGAGTCCACTAGAGAGGTTGTTCAATCACAATGATGTTTCCAGGAAGGTTCTTATCCAAATAGAAGAAACACATGTAGTGGACTGTGACATTAGTCCGGATGCAAGCCCTAGGTTGTTCAAAATATCTAGAAAACTGTCACAAAAATAGAAAGAAGCATATGTTGAATTAATGAAACAATATTCATATATATTTTCCTCGTCTTATGAAGATCTGAAAGTGTTTGATACAAAAATTATTCAGCACAAAATTCCTCTGAAACTTGGATCAAAACCCGTTAAGAAAAAGTTCAGGCAATTTAATCCTTTACTATTACCTATAATAGAAAAGGAGTTGAAAAGTTTGCTAGAAGAAAAAATCATAGTGCCACTAAGATACTCAGAATGGGTAGCCAATATTGTACCTATTAGGAAGAAGAACGAAGAGATAAGTCTCTCTATGGACTTTAGGAATCTAAACTGGTGCTCTTTGAAAGAAAATTATCCATTACCAAAAATGGATTATATCTTACATAGACTTGTCGGTGCAAAGAGGATCTCTATGCTTGATGGATACTCAGGGTACAATCAAATATCAATAGTGGAAGAGGACAAAAAGAAAACAACTTTTACCACTCCCTGGGGCACTTTTATGTATGAAAAGATGCCTTTTGGATTGATGAACACAGGAGCCACATTCCAAAGGGCTATGGACATTTATTTCATTGGTGAGAAAGATAGGTTTGTGGTTATTTACCTTGATGACATCACTATATTTTCAGCATCTAATGAAGAACATTTACAACACTTGAAGAAGACTTTTGAGAAGTGCAAGAGGTACGGTATATCACTTAATCCCAAAAAATCACATTTTGCCATGGAGGAAGGAAATCTTTTAGGACACATCATTTAACCTGAAGGTATTAAAATAGATCTTGAATGAGTAAAGGCTATCCAACAAATAGACATTCTGAGAAACAGAACGTCTATTCAGTCCTTCATTGGTAAAATTAATTTTTTAAGGAGGTTTATACCTAACTTTGTAGAGATTATCAAGTACATTACTGACATGTTGAAAAAGGATGCAGAAATTAAGTGGATACTAGAAGCGAGAGAATCCTTTGAAAGGATCAAGTAGGCTATTGTTTAGGCACCTATTCTAATTAGCCTAGATTACTCTAAAGAATTCATGATTTTTTCATTTACATCAGAAAATACCATAGTTGTTCTTCTTCTGCAAAGAAATGAGAAATGATACGAGAAACCCATCTCCTTCTTTAGAAAAAATCTCAGAGACTCTGAATTGAAGTATGATATAATAGAAAAACAGGCCTATGCCTTGGTAAAGGCTCTGAAATCCTTCAGAGTATATGTCCTTCAATCTGAGATTACAGCTTATGTCCCAAGCAGTGCAGTCAAAGAAATATTGGTTCAGATTGATTGTGAAGGAAAGCGAGGGAAATGGATAACAAAAATCCCATAGTATGATCTCACCATAAAACCTACTCAACTGATAAAAGGACAAGGACTTGCCAAATTAATGATAGAATCTAATTGCAAAGCAATTGGGTTGTACCATATTTCAGACAAGACACAGGATTCTTCTATCCAGATTGAAGAAACAAATTCACAGGTAAACATCAAGTATGTTTCTTCACCATGGTACAAAGATATCGTATTTTTTTTGTTGAAGTTTCAATCTCCCCTAGAGTTGGACAAATCAAAATTCAAATCATTAAAGTTAAGAGCAGTAAAGTATTGCATTGTTGATTAGACCCTATTCTAGAAAGAACCTAACCATTTTCTATTGAGGTGTGTTGTTGAATAGGAAGCTAAAAAAAATTCTCATGATCTGCATCATGGTGTTTGCAGAGGCCATCACCATTGGAAGGCTACTACCTTCAATATTACTAGGAAAGGATATTACTATCCAGTTCTATTCTTAGATATTTTTTCTTAGGTCGGGGCATGTGAACCCTATCAGAAATTTGTTGGAAAGAAGAAACTTATGTCTTTGCCTCTGAAACCAATCATCACCCATGGACCATTTCAAAAGTGGGAATTGGAATTCATCGAAGATATTAATCCTTCATCTTTAGGACAACATAGATGGATTCTTACAACCACGGATTATTTNNAAGTGGATCGAAGAAATTCTGACTCGGAATACAATAGACAAGGTAATCATGGAATTTCTAGAAGGATATATTTTTTCCAGGTTTGGCTGTCCTAAAAAACTGGTCACTGATAATGCACAGGCTTTTAAATCAAATTCCATGATTGAATTCTGCAATAAGTATAGTATCAAATTGGTTCATTCTACTTCTTACTACCCCTAAGGGAACAGATTGGCAGAATCTTCCAATAAGATTCTGATAAGGATTATCAAAAAACTACTGGCAGAAAATAAAAAATTATGGGATTCCAAGTTAAAGTTTTCCCTTTGGGTTGATAATATTAGCAACAAGAATTCTATTGGGACATCTCCTTTCCAAATGGTATATGGGACAAAAGTTATTCTTCCAACTCAATTGGGCCAGTTTTAAAGTTTCTACAAGAAGAGTTAAAATAACCCAATGATATCCAAAGAATAATTTTTCAGATCATTGAAGTTCAATAGGTCAGAGAACAGGTGAATCAGAAAGCTGTTGCTCACCAGAGAAAAGTGAAGGCTAAATTCGATAAGGGAACTAAGAAAGATATTTTCAATGAGGGAGATTTGGTGTTAAGGTGGGATTCCAGGAGAGAGGATAAAGAAAAACATGATAAGTTCGATAACCTATGGTATGGTCCTTTCAGAATAGCTAAGGTAATAAACAATAACACTTTTCTCCTGCATAATTTGGACAACAAAGAAACTTTTGGAGGCCCAGTGAATGGGAGGTTCTTGAAGTACTATTTTCTCTAATGAATCATCAGGTTTTCAATTAGTACAGTAGGTTTTCTTTTCAATAAAGACTCGATATACCAAATGGACTTGTTTTTACAGTTATGCTGCGAATAAAAGACTGACATATGCAAGGAGATCAGTGAATCAAAAATAAAGGAAAAGGCATTGGTCTATAATTCTTGGATTTTATTATCAAAACTCCATCCCCATAAGGAGCCAGTGTTAGTCTCTAATTTTTTCTTTTGATTTTGTGAGAAACCCTAATCCCAAACCCTTCCTACCTGCACTTCATTATCTGCTTCCATTTGATTTTAATCATTGTTTTTAGCTTGTTATGATTTGCATTTTAGCTTTTTGAATAATTTCTTTAAGTTTGGAGTTTTAATACATGGTTTTAAATGATGTGTCACTTCATATGCCTATTTGAAATTTACAAATTCAAATTATTCTAAGTCATTAATAGTGCTACTGGAATATAATTATTCCCATAGCGCAAAGATAATCATGCCATAATATGCGTCTGTCACCCAGATTTTTTTATGATGACATAGATCATGGACTAAGAGTTTGCATGTGTCCCACAATATCTTTGAAATAATTTTATGATTCAAATCATTACATGTTCATATTTCTATGTACCCGTAAAGGACCCATTTCAAATCATCCAATTCTCAATGATCATTATTTGAACATGTCATTCTCTGTCTGATTTTGATGAATTTTCAAGCATAGGTATTTTCTCAGAAGAACAGTTATATACTAACAGATTGTAGGTGGAAAATTCAGAATCTGAACCATACCAGTTATAGCATTGTGTTTTGATGGCACCAAAGAGGAGCGAATAGGTGGTCATATTAGAACCTGAGGGTACTGAAATCCTCGAAGCTTATCATCAGATGGCTCAAATGTTAAGAGATGTTGGTTGGTTTGAATTCCTTACCACTTTCCAAGGTTACGACGAGCAGGTCTCTGTGGATTTTTCACTGAACTTTGATGTTAACAAAGTGGAGATCGGGAAGATGCTGATGTTGGTGACAGAATAGAAAATTACCAAAGCTTGCAGATTGGTTGTTGGAGGAGAAAGATGGTTGAAGAAACAGCATGTGGTTACAAAGTTTTTCAATCAATTTCTGCTTCCAGATAAGCAAAATCCTAATTGGAGAAGCGGAGTTCCTCACAGCTGGATTAGACCAGAATGGCACACTACTTTGACCGTTATCCATAGGTATATCACCTACAAATGTATATTCTCACTAGTCTATATCTACCACATTAGGATATTAATGCATATAAATGGAGATTATCCCTTAAATTTGCATTACTTTCTACTCAAAATCTTGACAAAAATGTCAAAGAGAGTGCAGTCACTCTCCTCCAATGCAAAGAGCAGCCCATTTAATCAATTCTTAATTAAGATTTTAGTTGTGTCTTCTTTGAGAGAATTATATAAACCCTGGAGCTTACTCATGCAATCCTTAAATCCTAACACATAGTCCAAGAAATAGAAGAGAGGGAAAGGAAAAAATACTGTTACAAAGAAACAAAATATTTCAATTGATGAAACCACTGTTAAAGAAAAAATGTTTGATATTAGGGTGACAAGGAAGAGCAGAGGTAAAATACCGAAGTTGGATCCAGAAATCAAAATTTTTTTTGAGGAAGATGTTAAAGGGGAAGAATATTCAGATGAAGATTTTCATATTCAAAGTACAGTCAAGCACGATTTACTATCAACTAGCAAAAAGGGCGCTGCAATCAAATGGACAAAGGATAAAGGTGTGTGTATGTCTCAAAAACCTATAAGGAATTCTACTAGGGTTACCAACAAGTACAGGTTGAAGTCTAGATCCATGTTTAATCCATCGATCAAAGAAGAAAACATCATAGTTATAGAATATCACTCTGAAGATGCTGAAGCAGGTACTAGGGAAAAGGCTAAAGGAACGCCATTGCATATGAAACCAATAAAGAAAGGTAAACAGATTGTTTCATCATCTACAAGACCTATAAAGAGAGATACAACCAGATTGGCAAAAGATAAAGAAATTGGTAAAGGTATCAGTGAGATTATTGAGAATAAAAAGGGTTACCTTGTACACTTAGATCACATATCATATATGCCTGAAACCATGGATTCAACAAGTTCTGATGAAGAAGATAGCTCAAGATTGTTTTCTAAATACCAATTTAAATGGAGACAACCCAAGGTTTCCTTAAATCTGAATGAACCTGCACCTTCTGAAGAGTTCCCCGAATTCATGGTTAAAATTAGAACTAATAAAGAAAGGATCAAGGAACTCGAGAAGACAATGAACAGTTGAAGAAAGAAAAGGCACATATAGAACAATGGAATGCTCGTCAGCAAGAAAAGATTCAAGTTTTCAAAAAGAATAAAAAAGAGAAAAGGGCATTGCTCAAGGAACTCAGAGAAGTAGACTTCAGACTCTATTGGCACAATGTCGTGCTTACCACAAAGATCAAATAGAAAACTGTGAAAGCTACTGCTGTTATTATATCCTAAAGGTTTCATGAAGATTGCTACAATCATAATTTTTATATTTTCCATAAAATATGGTAGTGTCTACTTGTTTTTGGCTTGTGAAATGCAAAGACCTCGAACTGTATAACTAGAACAAAATAATCCCTATTTTGTAGAATCAAATGTAATGCTGACAAGTTCATACAATATCAAGTTGTTGAGCAATGATCTATTTTTGGATTGTAAAAGCTCTTTTTGAGCTAACATCCCTAGTAGATAGATACTATTCGTATCTAGTCATTACGAGTACACTAGATGATAGGATCTAGAGGTTTTATGGATGTTTCAAATAGGCAAAGGAAAGATTATGTTCAGGTCGAAAAATTGGAGATCCAAAGTACTTATTCTTAAACTCCTTGTAAGGCATTATTATTCTATTTGACACTTAATAGCAAAGGCATATGGATGGTTAGACACTCTTTTCTACTCTATTTTCTTTCTTCATGCTTGAATTMATTWTTYAKATTGCAATGCWKTTGTTTCTYGATTGTTAATTAATACARTRAAAAATTTRYKGTGGAAATTATTTTCAAGTTTTGATATCAAGWTGATGGTCTTGTTTCTTTATGATATTMYGAGAMAAGKATTTATGTGAAGTTGACAAATTGGAAKCTTCCTSCTCTCTTTTATTATTGGTCTAATTCATCTATGTGACTACCTTTTAACCAGTCAATGGGATATGCTATGTTCTGATTGTGATTTTCATGTTATGTTATACTCTTGAGACAGTTTTCAACCACCTTACTAAAAAAACCAAATCACAAAAACCTTTAAAACACTTTGCAATAAATTGATGATGCCCTAGCTTGCACCCTCTCACAGTCAGTGCAACTTTAGGGACTAACACCGTGACTATATGGATGGGAAGCAAACTGTATCTCAAGGACAAATTAAATAGTGTTGTGCACAAACTTAGGAATCCCATGTTAAAGATAGATTTGGAATATAAGTCCAAATTCTAACCACTATATAGACATATATACATATATAAGTGAATAGGATGGAGATCCAAAGTACTTATTCTTAAACTCCTTGTAAGGCATTATTATTCTATTTGACACTTAATAGCAAAGGCATATGGATGGTTAGACACTCTTTTCTACTCTATTTTCTTTCTTCATGCTTGAATTCATTTTTCATATTGCAATGCATTTGTTTCTTGATTGTTAATTAATACAGTGAAAAATTTGTGGTGGAAATTATTTTCAAGTTTTGATATCAAGTTGATGGTCTTGTTTCTTTATGATATTATGAGAAAAGGATTTATGTGAAGTTGACAAATTGGAATCTTCCTGCTCTCTTTTATTATTGGTCTAATTCATCTATGTGACTACCTTTTAACCAGTCAATGGGATATGCTATGTTCTGATTGTGATTTTCATGTTATGTTATACTCTTGAGACAGTTTTCAACCACCTTACTAAAAAAACCAAATCACAAAAACCTTTAAAACACTTTGCAATAAATTGATGATGCCCTAGCTTGCACCCTCTCACAGTCAGTGCAACTTTAGGGACTAACACCGTGACTATATG
>JASDQU010199577.1:1841-19269 GCA_032191745.1 Picea mariana
GGGGTCCGAAATAGTGGTATTGAGAGGGACACTTGTCACCTCCATGGGATTTCGGACCCCCCCTCCCAATACCACTTACCACCTTAGGAGGGGTCTGGAATACCACCTTTCCCCCAATTTTTCAAAACCGCCCATTTTTGTTTGTTTGATACCTTGTCTTGCGAAGAGGATTCTGGGAAAATGGAGATGAAATTTAAAAAAATGAAAGATGTTTTTGTTAATAACGGGCTGAAGAACAAAAACCTCTCCCAGTGTTTTCAAAAGTTCCACCAATTGGGAGAATCAAGGAGGTATTTCAGCCTCATTTTTCGGATTTATGGTTTTTTCTGTTACAGTCCCGATTTTGCGGGAGCTATTTCAGCGAGGTGGAATCAAAATTTAAGAAACTGAAGGAGGGTTTTTCTCCAGAAAAAATAATCTACAATAAACTCCTTCTTTTTTTCACAGGTGTCACCAATTAGGAGAAATCAATGACTGAGCGTAACCCTATTTTCAGGAAATTCGGCCAAATTTGCAGTTCCAAATTTTTGGGGATTTTATGCTATTCTTGGTCGAGGTGGTTAAATATGACTTACACAACTTGTTGGGGGATCTCTCCTATTTATTGAGATGATTTTAATGTAACATGGTGTTTGATCAGTCATGGGACCATGATTGAGTTTTTGTAAAACAGCTCACTGAGCTTTCTATATTTTCATCAATTCAATAATACAGTCACATCAGTTACAGGATTCATGTGTCATTTTTGGTGGTGATGTTTTCCTCAGTCACTGTAATTTGTTTCCATTGTATTTCTTAAGTTATTCATACTATGAATTATGCAAAGAAGTTCTAAGAACATAATTTGTTGAGACATACACTCTGTTTCTGGCTTTGACATAATTGTCAATGTTTTCTCCTCAAAGGTTAATTCCAGGATTCTTGATTGCCCTGTCATTGCCTAGTCCTCTCATCTTGCTCCTCTAAATCCAAAATCAAATTCAAATAATCCACCAAGAGTGCCTACCTTTTCCTGTAAGGCTGTCTATAGAACTTGTTTTTGATTGAGCTTTAGATTGCGACTCCATTGCCCATGGTTCCTTTTCTCTGCCCCTATCAATTCAAAATCCAAACTCTGAACCCATTAACTAGCCTAATATCTATTCAAACAAAGATATATCACTCAGAGAGATCCCTCTCTGAGTCTTGGAGGGCTAGATCGAAGACTCGAAGTGGTTTTGATGTTTCCTCTGTGACTGCCTCCACAGCCTTAGGCAAATTACAGAGTGCTAACAGAATGGCGACTCTATTGGGGAGCTTTCCCCAGTAGTACACTTCAAAGCTCCAGATCTGATCACTGATGGTGGAAAGTTACCAGACACAAGAAGGCTGAGATCATTCACTTGGTGACTCCAAATTATCTCCAGACAATGCCAACTCAAAGACTCCACTGGAGGAAGAACCTAAAATCATGATCAAGAAGCCTAGAAAGACCAGGTTCTCAAGCTCAAATTGCATTCAAGACATCTTTGGTTTTATATGTAATTATGTTCTATCTTATTCTAAGCCTGATCAAAAGTATATTGCTGAAGTTTATATTGATCATCTGCAAATTGATGAGCCTCAAGAGATCAGATCCCTAATTGTAGATTATGTACATACTCATACACCTGTGCACATCCTAGATGCACCTGTAGAATTCCTAGTGAGACATGAGCCTCCTACTTTATCTCCTACTCTTGATAAAGCTCCAGATGGTTGTAAGCCTCTTGATTCACCTCCTATACCTACCAAAATCCCATATAGATACAAGCCCCTAGATTTTCCTCCTATCCTCGATGACTTCCCTGCAAATTACACCAATAATCTGCCCAGGTTTGATGGAGAGAATGCCAATATTACTACTAAAAAGCATATCCAAAGTATTGAGGATTTTCTTGACCTCTTTGAGGTAGAATATGATGATGTCTGCATCAAAATGTTTTCCCTATCATTGGGAGGTAAAGTCAAGAACTGGTTTAAAAATCTCCCAGCTGCAAGCATTAACAATTTCGATCAGTTTGTGCAAGTTTTCCTAGATCGATGGGTGATCATGAGAAATTTATTTCTCATCCTGGAAGAGTATGACCATTTGAAAAGATAGCCAAGGGAAACAGTGCAATAGTTTTCATCGAGGTTTAATAAGGTATATCATGCAATGTCTGTTTATATAAGGCCACCCCCAGGATCAGCTCACTTGCATTTCCCAGATGCCTTCGATCCTGAGATGGCATTCCAATTAAGAGAAAGGAACATTGCAACTCTCAAAGAAATGCAGAACATTGCAGTTGATGTGGAGGCCAACTTGTTGATCAAAAGGTCAAAGGTAAAGAACAAATAAAAGGAGCAACTGAAATCTCCAGAAGCTAAACTGGACATTCTGGCCAGCACCATGGAAGAAGTGTTGCACAGGATTAGCATAAGAGAAAAACTTGATGTTCAAAGACATCATGTTCCATTAATTTCAGAGAAAGAAAAGGTCACAGTTCCCAAACATTTTGCAGCTCACCCTTGGTACCATGGTTTGGATAATGATTCTTTCATGTATTCAATTCATAACATAGTCAAAGATGAAGTTCCAACTCATCTTGTTGAAGAGCCATTAGCTGATATGATGTGCATGTTTGATGACATTTCTTACTGGGATAATCTACCCAAGTGTGATTAGTATGATGATGATCATGAGGTTGAAATAGATGTTGACTATTCAAACCAACCAACAGCATGTCGCTGGTAGGAAGAAGATCAGTTACAACTTAGATATGACAATAAACTTCTGTCCAACAATCACGACAGCGATGAGGAAAATGCAAAAAATCTCGGAGTAAGTGGAAACACTTTTCCCTTATGTTTCTCATCTTTTCAATTTCTGAAAAGAAACTCTAGGCCAATTGTAAATAGTGAAGAGAAAAAATTATCTAATCAATCAGTTGAAGATGTCATTATTGATATGGAGGTTGTTCTAAACCCAGAATTGCAGCCCTTGACCTACTTTGATTTTCAAATTCTAGATGAAATCTTAAAACCTGAGACAAATTATGAGTTAATCTAAAATAACTCTGTACCATTATGCTTTAATTCATTTCAGTTTTTGAAAACGAATCTATAGTATATGCTAGAGGATAAACACATAGAAAAGAAAGAAGTTTTAGTGGAACCAATACAACAGCCATTTCAATTTCTAAAGGATCCGATATTCGATGTGTTGGATTACTTGTGTTGTCAAAGTCATTTTCCATCATCCAGCTATGGGATGAAAATCTGTTATGATATTGACATGATCAGGCAATCAACTCCATTGTCTTTTTCAATAGAAGTCTCATTACAAAGCCCATTAGAATATTTGCAGCCATATCAAGAAAAATTTGAGGATCTAGATAGCATAGATATAGTGTCAGATCATGTTGCTGACTTGGTTGAATTTAAAAATCAAGGGACAAGTCAGTTCTACCTTGATCCTATAGCCACCTACATGGAGAAATTTTGCACTACAGAGCCCCAATCTATTTCTGGCATTACTTTTGGATTTCATGATTGCGAAGGTCTCAGTTGTAAAGATCAGGATGGAAATCAGTTCATGATGCCTATGCAAGTTCTATTTTTGATATTGATGGAAAACATTGAAAGAGTGGAGCTAGTAGAGCAGTTGCTTGACTGGCTGCACTGGCATTATTGTATCATTTAGAATGAAAAAATTGTTAGTAGTGTAGGGTAGGTAGCATTTTTGAATAATCTCAGTAATTTGAGCATCTTTTCAATATTGTATGATTTCCAGCAGAGTTTGCATTTGATAGTATCTAGTTCAATGTTAAGTCAAATATGAGCCAGTTCGAAGATTGTAGCTGCAGTGACTCCATGGCCCAATGAATAAAGCACCGGTCTGCATGTTAAGAGTTCAGTGGTTCTTGACACCTACTGAAAGAGCTGTCATCCCCAGGTGGAGCCTATGTTGGGGACCTATAATCATAGGTAACTCAATTCTTTGACCGTTGAATTGGCGTTTCTCCTGTGATGAAGACATCTAGCTCAATTGATTCCATTTTCCTCTCCATCTGTTTCGCACGATCCTCCATCACCCTGCGGCATCTTTCATCCACCACTGCGCTCTCACTCCCTTGTCCTTTTGACCCATTGAGTACGTCTCGCCCGCCACTCATCCCTGAATAAACAAACTTAGGATATAAAACATTAGGTTAATAATAAATGATTAGTGGAAATTTTTAAGATTAATTAGTGTAATAATGAAATATTAATTAAATTAATATAGTTAGATTAATAAGCTAGTTTAATCTTGTTAGTAATTAATTAATTATTAATTAATTAATTAATTAACTAATAATTAAGTTAGTATTTAGGTTGTCCCCGAGGTGTAGGATAGTCGGTGGTGGAGTGTGTTGTTAAGCCACTCTGTGTTGAAAAGTCACTGGTTCGAAACCTGCGGGGACAAAAAATCCAATCATGTTAAGGGTTGGTGTGGCTCAGGCCGGGTGTGATCCCTGGGTGATTTTGACGGCTTAGATGCCCCTGAATCCCGGTTTCTCAAGCCATAGGTTAATCTCGATGCCAACAGGTTCAACCAAATTAACAAACAAACAAAAAAAAAAGTTAGTATTTAGGTTAATTTAGGTTAGTGTTAAACATTAAAATAAAACAACATTAAACATTAATTAATATAAAGAATTTGATAAAAAACATATAAAAAATTAAAAAATAAATAGAATAAACAATCACATAAATAAATAAAATCAAACATTAATAAAACGAAACTAATACAAAAATTAAGAAGCATAAATATAAAACACGTAAAAAGAAAAACTTAATAAATAAAATAAAATAAAAAAACAAAACAAACAAACAAACAAACAAAACATATATATTAAAAAAAAAACATATATATTAAAATATTTTCATAAAGCACACCTTATGCACTCATCCCAAAAACAAATATATCAACGCTCATAAAAAATTTCAGACCCCCCCTATGCTTTTCGAACTTTAATGGAGCGGGGGGGGGGGGGTCCAGAATAGTGGTATTGGGAGGGACACTTGTCACTTCTAGGTGATTTCAGACCCCCCCCCCTCGCAATACCACTTACCACCTTAGGGGGGGTCTGGAATACCACCTTTCCCCCAAAAAACGCTTTCCCCCAATTTTTCAAAACTTCCTATTTTTGTCTATTTGATACCTCGTCTTGAGAAGAGGATTTTGGGAAAACAGAGATGAAATTTAAAAAAATGAAAGAGGTTTTTGTTCGTAACGGGCTGAAGAACAAAAAACTCTCCCAGTTTTTTCAAAAGTGCCACAAGTTAGGAGAATAGAGGCAGTATTTCAGCCTCCAATTTCAGATTTCTGGTTTTTTTTGTTACAATCTCGATTTTGCGGGATCTATTTCGGCGAGGTGGAATCGAAATTTGAGAAACTGAAGGAGGTTTTTGCTCCAGAAAAGATAATATACAATAAAATACTTATTTTTTTTCACAGGTGTAACTGATTGGGAGAAATCAATGACTAAGTGTACCCCTATTTTCAGGAAATTCGGCCAAATTTGCAGTTCCGGATTTTTGGGCATTTTATGATATTCTTGGCCGAGGCGGTTAAATACAACTTACACAACTTGTTGGGGGATATATCCTATTTATTGATATGATTATAATGTAATAAGGTGGTTGATCAGTCAGGGGACCATGATTGAGTTTTTGTAAAACAACTCACTGAGCTTTCTATATTTTCATCAATTCAATAATACAGTCATAGCAGTTACAGGATTCATGTGTCATTTTTGGTGGTGATGTTTTCCTCATTCACTGTAATTTGTTTCCATTGTATTTATTAAGTTATTCATACTCTAAATTATGCAAAGAAGTTCAAAGAACAGAATTTTTTGAGACATACACTCTATTTCTGGCTTTGACATAATTGTCAATGTTTTCTCCTCAAAGGTTAATTGCAGAATTATTGATTGCCCTGTGATTACTTGGTCCTCTCATCTTTCTCCTCTAAATCCAAAATCAAATTCAAAGAATCCACCCAGAGTGCCTACCTTGCCCTGTAAGGCTGTCTATAGAACTTGTTTTTGATTGAGCTTCAGATTGCGACTCCATTGCCCATGGTTCCTTTTCTCTGCCCCTACCAATTCAAAATCCAAACTCTGAACTCATTAACTAACCTAATATCTATTCAAACAAACCTATATCAAACAGAGAGATCCCTCTCTGAGTCTTGGAGGGCTAGATCCAAGACTCGAAGTGGTTTTGATGTTGCCTCTGTGACTCCCTCCACAGCCTTAGGAAAATTATAGAGCGCTAACACCTTTGACGATCCTTGGACCTGTCTATGCACCATACAATAGTCCATCAATATGTACCTATTCCATTAACAAGTGCATTGACCATGCACCAAACCTTTACTAGCACAAGTGAACCAACTATGCACAACACAACCTATCACATCAATCTCATCAACCACATCAGATTTATTCACCAAGATCAATCACCAAGACAACTCTCAACCATATGCACAATATCACCAAGATGTGCATCAACCAAGACTACTCAAAAAAATCAACAAGATGTACCAATTCAAGATGTTATTTCAAAAGTATATCCATACATATATACCACATCATCCATAAATCCTGTGCCAATTATCAAGTTCCTCTAACAATGTACCAAGTATGTACCAATCATGCATCAACTATAGATCAATCCATGACTCATCAAGATGTACTAATGCCACCATACCATATACCTCATGTATGTTCCAACTCATCAACTGCATGTCCCAATATGTAGCTCAACTATATGCCAGAGATATGTGCCAAATGTGTAGCAAACATATATTAATATCATCAAAAAATTCCTCTATCAATCAATAACATCATCAACCATACAACATGCCAACCATATACTTCAAACAAGTGTCATATCACCCATGATATGCCTCAACCAAATACCATAAACTATGTGCCAATGTATCCAAAGGATGTCTCAACAATGTATCACAACAAGTATGCACAATGCATCCATTGGTGTGCCTTAAGTCATATACCAAGACCCTTAGACACATTTCTCAATCATGATCCTCAATGCCACCAAGATACAATATACCATAGCCTTAAGTATGTACCAATCATATATCAATAACACTAACAAAAACCTCTCATATTGCACCATAAGATATGACAATTGAGCTCACATATGTACCAACCATGTACTACAACAGATTTGACTCAAAACTTTTCACTTCAATAATAATACCTCTAGACATGTACCAAGAATATGCCTCAATATATCGATGAAGTATCTCTATCTGTTATCACATTACCCATAATATACTTCATAAACAAAACTATGTCATAACCAACAATGTTCCCTAACGGAAATGACTCAATCCACACACTAGGATTTGTACCATGCACTTATGATATTCCTCAATATTTTACTCCAAAACTAACCATATATCATCACCATGCATTTATCAAACACACATACAAGAAAAAATTTATACATGAACACCTGAAACATACCATCTCAGACCATGTATCACAACTAGTATGCACCATGCATCCAATGATGTTCCTTAAGTCATATACCAAGACCCTTAGACACATCCCTCAAACATGCTCCTCAATGTCACCAATATACAATATACCATAGCCTTAAGTATGTACCAATCATATATTAATACCACTAACAAAAACCTCTCATATTGCACCATAATATATGTCAATTGAGCTTACATATGTAACAACCATGTACTACAATAGATTTTCCTCAAAACCGTTCACTACAACAAGTATAATGCAACAATAATACCTCTAGACATGTACCAAGAATATGCCTCAATATATCAATGCAATATCTCTATCTAGTATCACATTACCCATAATATACTTCATAAAAAATTTATGTCATAGCTAATAATGTTCCCTAACATAAATGAATCAATCCACACACTAGGATTTGTACCATGCACTTATGATATTCCTCAAGCTTATACTCCAAAACTAACCATATATCATCACCATGCATTGATCAAACACACATACAAGCAAACCTTTATTCATGAACACCTAAAACATACCATATCAGACCCTGCGTAAACTGTGATGTACCATAAAACTATGTTGCAACTCATTTGTACACCCTTTTTCAAAGCTTTACCTCATGTACGCAGATTTTCTTCAGACATATCATGTATGTACATGATCTTTCTATAGGTCACCTCACATATATACGCGACTGCTCCCACAGGAACTTGTGTATGGATCAGAAAATTTAAATCTTTCCTCATTATTTATGCCTT
This sequence comes from Picea mariana, assembly GCA_032191745.1. Classification (NCBI taxonomy): domain Eukaryota; kingdom Viridiplantae; phylum Streptophyta; class Pinopsida; order Pinales; family Pinaceae; genus Picea; species Picea mariana. The sequence continues at coordinate 10,165 of JASDQU010199577.1, forward strand.
CACTCATGTCTAGTTGTTCAGTATTCTTAATCCACAATTGAGAGTGTCCTAGTTTCTTAGTACTTGTTCTTTGAGCTTCCATTCTTTCAACATTATCTTTCTTCCATGTTTCATTTGCTCTTCTTACCATATTGTATGAAGCATTTTTTATTGAGTGTCTCCTTGAATTCCAACAATCCCAGGATTTGTGACCAAACCCACTACAGCTATAACATCTCATGGTGTGACAATGTGCAACAATGTGTCCCACAAGATTACATATCCAACATATTAAGATGTTACTGAATATTCCAACATCTTTCCCTGCATAATGTCTACAATCCAAAGCTTTGTGACCATATTCATTACATGAGAAACAATGACCATTGAAAAAAATTTCATACCTTTTATTTTGTGTCAACCTTGAAGGTGTCTCTCTTAGGAACTTGCTTTGAGGTGTAGGATTGACTTCTTGGTGTCTTCCTTGCTCTGATCTTCTAAAGATTTTCTTGCTTTGTGTAGGTGCTTGACTTGTAGTTTGAAATTCACCCTTTGAAGATGAAGGACCTACAACATTCTTCTTAAAAGTGATAGCTTTAAAGTGTGTTTATTCCTTGTTGTAGCCGAGACCAAATTTATCATTTGGTGATCTTTGACTATCCAAGGTTTTATCCAAGATTGTTGAGTTGTTCATGAACTTGATATGAGTGGTTTCCTTCTCTACTTTCCTTCTGATATCAATAAATTATGCTTCCAATTTATGACATGATTCTTCCTTTTCATTTACCTGATTCTTCAATAGTTCCTCTATCCTTTTGGCTTCAAGTTGGGTATTCAAATTGACATTGACTTCAAGGATTTTTCTAAGCTCATCATCTACCTTCTTCTTTTCTTCTGCTTGACTAATTATTTCGTTCTTTAGTCTCTTGATCTCTTCTTCTTTGTTTCATGAGTATTTTCTTTAGTGCCATGGTATGCCTTTGGTACTTTTCTAGGGTTTCCTTAGTGTATCCTTCAAGATCCTCAAAAGCATCTGGATAATATTCGACTTCTTTTAAAAAATACACAAGTTTATTCTTAAGCTTCAACAATTTTTACTCTTCATCTATAAGATAACTACTATTTGATTCTACAAAAACTTCTTCTATTTCCTCTAGATCTTCTTATTTATTTGCAGAAGAATATTCAACATCATTGCATTTATAATTATTGCAATAAGAAGGTTTTGGAGAGTCTTTAACTTCATTTTCCTTGATGGGATTGTCTTCCGTGTCTTGTTTTTGTCTTCATATGTCTTCTCTATATTCAACCATAGGTCCTTGGTAGAGGAATACTTTCCTATGCTATGTTTGACAGAACCTAAGAGTCCATTGTAGAGGGTCTTAAGTGCCAATTCATTTGTCTTCTTTTCTTCCTTTTGGGCTACATATTTTGACTGATTCTTCAAGGGAATTGATCCAACAAAAACTGTGTCCCAAACATCTGCACCTTTTGATTTTAAATTCCTTTTCATTTTTATTCTCCATGCCGAGTAATATTTCTTATCAAAGAGGGGAAATTCATCCATTTGTGTGTCCATAGATCAAATTCAAGCTTGCAAAGATTATAGTGAAGGCCTTCTCTGTTCCCAATTGTTGGACACACTGAGAGGGGGGGTGAATCAGTGTGAGGCTCTTCTTACACTTCTTTCAAAAGTTTAGTTACCAACCAATTCAAATATTATTATTCATTTGCAATTAGCTACTTTTATGTATCAACAACATACATCAACAATAAATAACTATGAACCATCATCACAATGAACACACAAAACACTAGATATATGTGTAATTTTTTTGTATTAACATGAGACTACAATCTTCGGGGTTTTATCAACACCAACTGAAAAGAGCACCAGCTCCAAGGGAGCACCAAATCTCAATGTAGGACACAACTTGTAGATCTCATCACCAACTGAGATGTGAGGAATCCAACCCTCAAGTACAAGACCCAACTTGTAGACATAAAACAATCTATCAAATGTACCAACATATACATGACCTGTCTATACTGCAACATTCATATGTACATGACATGTCTATACTACAACAAGCATATGTATGTGAACTTCCCTCTATTATCCTACATACACCTTCAAAAAACTAGGGTTTTCCATCTTTTTGCAACTCTAAAAATTTTGGTCCTTCAGACCTTCACTGCCTCTGTCACATCCACCTACAACCTGTCACTGCAACCAATTTCTGCCATCTATACCATGTCATCAATGAAGAATCTCCAAAAACCTATGCATATCCCTCATGCATACATCATCATACAACATAGATATATCTCAACCATATCATAATTGTACCATACATAAGAGTGTTGTTCACTCAACCAACCAACCAACATATACCATATCCAGATACCACAACAACCATACCAAGAATTCCTCAAGTATTCACCATCCCATAATCAAGAGTGCTCATTAAAATAAACATGCAACCATACTATAAATTCTATAGATGATATGAACTTGTAAAATGTTGATCTGGGAACTTGCTTCAGACTTCAGGGACCTGGCACCAATATCTACTCAATTTTTCATAACCTTTTCAATTGTATGCGCCATTTCCTTCTATATCCCACGTATGTACACTACCTCATCCACGAAAAACCTTGTATGTACGTGACCTCCTCCACTGCATCCCACATACTCTTCAGAAACTAGGTTTTTTTTGAAGCTCCAAAACTTTCGTCGTCAATCCTCCTTTGATATCTCAGACTTGTGTAACTTCAGATGTGTCAATGAGTACCTACAATAAACCTTTCTCCAAGATAATAGATATTCAATATATGCCATATATGTATCACAACAAGAGACCCTTTCTCTCTTATTTATACTTCCCCAAGTAACTTCCTCTAGGGGTTATCTTCTAACCCACTTCCTTCTTTTAGGGCTAACCCACTTCTAACCACTTTGTCCACTTACAACCACTTTATCCGCAAATAGTAAATTCTCCACTTCTAGTTGCAACTACTTTATTTTTAATTATTTTCTTATTGCAAGCACTTAACCCATAATTAAATCCTAGTTGCAACCACTTTGAATAGTGTTGGAGCAGACAATATCGATAAGCAACACCAAGTGATGAGATGTCCAGAAAATCCATTTCAGTCTAGATGTATCTGTGTAGAGCCACACGGTATTTCAGAACCAAATGTCGCTCGAAGTATTTGATACCTAGCTTGGTGTGCAAGGTATGGAAGATATTGGTGAACTCTGGAATTTCTTGGCCCCTCTCTTGCCACAGTGTGTTCCATCTCATGTACTCGTCCTCATAGTTTCTAACAGGGTAATTTTGTTCCTTTACCGCATCCACAAAAAAATCCCAAGTGGGATCGACCCCGTATATTCCATACTCCTCTGTGAAACTTTGCTCCCAGTAAGTTTCCCACCAATATTTGATATGAGGGAGAGATTTAAGGAGTGCAAAGGTTATCTTTTCTTTGTCGAAAAAATTGTGAATAGAGAAATAACCTTCTAGCAAAGTTAACAATTTTTCTAGGGCTTTTGCATCTATCTGTCCTTCAAATGCAGGAATATAAAAATTAACTTGTACCTTGAAAGGTGAGGTGCCTCCAAAGTGGTCGCTTGATGAAGATGTGTCTATTGTTATCGACAAGCGTTGAAGGATGTGGGCAAAATTCTTCATCATTTCATCCATCTGTCGCATGAGAACTTGCTCAAGCAATAGATTGATAGGATTGTCTGCTTCGTCGTTTTTGTTTTCTTCCGCCATTGAGGGTTTCTTGGGTGTGCAAGAGAGATTGTCTTCAAGAGAGACAAGCTCGAGACCCAACTTGCTATACTCATACCTCGTCGAGGACATGCACTAAAAAAACAATCAAGAGCAGCCAACTCTGATACCACTGATCCGGATTATTTTCAGCATGAAATGAGATCGGAGATATAATAAAGAAATGCACAGAGATATCACAAATATTCAATAATATAACATAAATGTATCAGAGATGCAACCATAAAAAAATATATACATTGATACACGATTTCTATTAATGAAATAAATGTATAGAGACTGTAAAATACAGAGTAAAAGACTCGATAGAATGGTGGCAACTTATCTCTGAGAAGAGATGTGACAGCTACTCGCATTCACAAAAACATGATTACAATGAGGCTCTAAAGGCCTTTTTACAATAAGTCGGAATTTCAAAAACCCTAGACATCCAAAAACCTAACCCTAGGAGATGAAGCGCCAAAAGTCATATGGGCCCCGTTTGGGTAAGTGAGTACATCAACTTCCTGGGGTCGTAACTTTTGCATACGATCTCTGTTTTAGGCGTGTGATAGCTCGTTGGAAAGGTATCGTCGAGGAGATTAATTTTGGGACCTCAATAATTTTTTCAACTATCATTGAGAACCTAGATCTCAAAAAAACTTCATTTAGGCCCTCAAAATGGTCCCGGAAGTTAAAACCTGCTAAAAATAGTAAATTGTCAAAATTGCCAAAAAATTGTTTTGAGCCAGTCGAAAAAGGTGGGTGGCCACCGATATCCACCTCAATCATGAGACTCATGAACAGAGTATTCCAGAAGTACTTAGACCATTTTGTACAAGTCTTCTTAGATGACATCCTCATCTATTCCAAGAACGAAAGAGAGCATGAGGAACACTTACGAGTGGTGTTGTCTTGCCTTAGAGAGAACAAATTGTATGGGAAGTTGTCGAAGTGTTCCTTCTTTGTAATGATCCCAAACCATTATGCAAGGATCATCACAGTTTTAGTGTCCTTTAAAACTTTTTATGAGTGAGGTATTTCGTCAAACACTTTGCTAAATTACTTGTTTAGATGTGTTTACTTGTTGAATGGCCTCATGATTTCGGCCTTAGGGTTTACTGATGTGTTTATATGAATGTTTGCGGAAAATAACAAGAAGATACAACCATGGAACATACATCAACCATATGCAATATGAGAAACAAGCCAAAACATCTCAATTATGCTTTTATTCATGAAATAGAGGAACCTGCTACAATGAAGATGTTGATCTGGAATGCTCAATAGATGGCTAAGAAGATAGACAATAAAGCTTCTAAAAAAATCTCTAGGAAGAAACTATAAGCCTCCAAAGGATGGATAAGAGACGAAGACCAATCCCAAGGTATATCTGGGTCGTATGAAGTGTCAAACCCCCACTAGAAGATGCCACGTCCTGCTGGAACTATCAACCCCTACAATTTCGGCCCTACTGTCAAAGACCTCCAAATGCTATGCTGAAGATGCCAAAATGTAGATCGGGATGAGTGGAAACTTCTCCTAAAATATCAAACCGAAATACCAATGGAAACTCCTCCAAATTCTAAATCCTCCAATTGAGTTGCACCCTCATGAAACTGCCAAACCCTACAATTTCGGCCCTGATTGTCACATACCCACTACCAAAAATCAAAGTTTTTGGTTGATTTCTCAAGAATGAGAATCCCCGGAGCTTGTAGCGGCAAAAATGCCAATCCCCGATCCAACATGTCTTCCATTCACCTACCCGGCTCTCTGTACATGACTGTGGTCTTACGTCCCTTTCCATCAGGGTTTCTGTCTTTAAAAATTCCGACGTGCTTAAATACCCGTTTAGCCTTCTAGGATAAGATCTTGGTTCACATGACCTCCTCTATATGACCACGGTCATAACTCCCATCGGGGCTACAGGGTTTCAATTGTCAAAATTCACTCACTCCCAAGATTCGCTATCCTTCAAATCCCGACGCGCTCCCTACGCATTAGCTCTCCTGACTATAGGCTTCGAACCATATGATCGTTAACCTGTGACCACGGTCTTATCTCTTATTGGGGTTCGGGGTTTCGCGTGTCGATATGCACCAAACCTCTTGTCAACAGAATCCCCGATTTCCCGATGTATAGATTCCCGATTTGACGTCACCAGGAAGCCCTTCCTCCATAACCAAAATCAACGGTGGTGAGCAGTCGCTGAGATTAACGGCTCCAGATCTCCCTCTAAATGACCGCAACCATACCTCCTCATCGGGGTCTCGGGGTTCTTGCTGTCAATGTTCACACGCCCTCGGAACCCAYGATATGYCGATTCCCAACGCKCCTCTGCTTCAGCTATCCCTCCTGGCTCAGCCCTAGTTCACGTGACTGTTACCCCGCATCCACAACCTTACCCCGTCGGGGTTTCACGTTTTGCGATTTCAAAAGGGGTAAACACCACGTCCATGGGATTCCCGATATCCCGATGAACCAAACGTCGAGGGATGGCTTCCCTTGTTGAGACTTTCCTGATAGCTCTGATCTCCTCCACGCGTCCCTCCAAATGGACGGTCCAGATCCTTGTCGGGGTTTCGGGACTTTCGATGTCCTGGTTCCTTCAACCTCAGGATGCCGATTTCTCGATTTTTCGACTCTCGTCAGATCTTCGACACCTGTCCCTCTAAACGGACGGCTTGGATTATGTCGAGGTTTTCACCTGGGACTTCCCCTTCCTCTTGTCCCTGGAAATGTCGATTTCCCGATGCACCAAACGTCGATGGCGCTTTATCTCCGCCACGTGTCCTCTACCAACGGACGATCCTGATCTTGTCGGGATATCACGGATCGCGATTCCAAGTGAAAATATTTCTTCACTTCCGGAGTTCCCGATAGCTTCAATATCCCGATGACTTTTTAGGGACTCTCCTCTGTTCACTAGGGTTTAACCCCGATGTAAATCCTACCAAATCTAATGGTTAATGGGAGTTCAGTTTCTGATCCAATGGTTTACCAACCTTTCGAGATTGGACTCTGATGTGGCCGTAACCTCGTCGCACCTCAATGAGATCCAACGGTTCTGATGCCACTTTGTGCACTCTTCCACAAATTTATGGATGGGGAAATCAGCGGTCCGGATGTTCTCATGGAACATGGGGATCTACGGCCCTAGACTCTTCACTACCCATGAAGACACAGGAAAATCAGGTGGTAAGGCCTTTAATACCCTACCTTCTCCTGCTAATCTAACGGTCATGGGGAAACTGTGGATTTCCCGACGAATTCTCATCCATCGATTCGATATTCCTCCCTTAAGCTTCCATCTCGGGTTTTTAATAGGATCGTTCCTCCTCGTACAAGTTTATTAAGACTTGCACCTTCAAGTTCCTATTCCAGGTTCTGGGTAAACCTTTCCAAGGAGGAAATCCCTACAAGAGATCTATTCTGGGGCTTTCCAGGAGATGGGTGAAGGGAAACAACTTCCCGAGAACGGGCTAGAAGCCTAACTTAATTCAACCTATAATTAGATTCATTTATCAACTTAAATCATGCATGGATTCCTCTGTTATAAACATATGTCTATAAATTCTTATCAAAACACTGCACAGACATTCTTACACTGAAATCGTTCACAATTTCACAGATCTATGAGCATATACATATATGTATCATTCTATGAATTTCAAAAGGCAATATGTAAACAAAACACTTATCAAAAGTGACTTCAGAAATGGGTGCAACTGCTTAGAGTGGTGCTCGTTTCCACCCAATCGTAGGCGTAGCGACTCCCAGCAGATTTACCACTAGCCACCCCCGAGATGAGACCACGATGCTCTAAGACTGCGTCTCTCTGTCTGCCAATGACTAGGAGCGAAGGTTGCAATCCTTCCTCTCTGCTATCACTCACTCTGCGTGGTGCCATAGTTCCCCTCGCGTCTTCCCTCGAAATCGCTTCTACCATACGCCTTATCCTCTCGTGAGGTTGTGTGTGGCACGATTACCCTCGCGTCGATCAAGATTGATGGCTCTACGAACGAGCGGTTCACCATCCCATCTCTCATCAAGCCGTCCGCCTACCAGTCTGCGAGACATTAATTTTGGGGCCAGCGAGCCGCTTTTGGTTCTCCAGGCTAGTGGAGTCCAAATACGGTATAAATACTCAGTGGAAGTTAACGCCACCTTTTCAGGTGCCTTCCACCGCCATCGTGGTCTCTTTTCTGCACATCCCCTCTCAACAGTCCTGCAATAATTCAAAATGTTATTCACATTCATTGACCTCTTCCTGTAGGTCCATTTACATCACATATTCATACTTATGAGTTTGCCATAGTCCTTGGCCAGTCCAGTTATATTTACAAATTGGGGGAAACAGGGTGTTACAATTCCCTCCCCCTTAAAAGGAACATCATCCTCGATGTTCTTAGCTATTAACATGAATTACATGTACAGAAGTAAACAAAATAGGATATGCCTGTCTCATGGCATCCTCCATTTCCCATGTAGCCTCATCTGGGCCAAAATGTTTTCATTGCACCTTGACCTATGCAATGGTTCTGTTCCGGAGTGGGGTTTCCTTTCTGTCTAGTATGCATTGGGGTTCTGGTAGAAATTCTCCCTCCATTTCCACCTGGATCACAGACCAGTCAATTATATGATTAGCATCATGTACATATTTCTTTAATAATGAAACATGGAAAATATTATGTGCTTTTACTGTGGGAGGAAGTGCTAGCCGATAGGCTACAGGTCCCACTCTGTCCAGAACCTCAAAGGGTCCACAATACCGGGGTGCCAATTTGGCACAAGCTCCCATTTTGAGGAAACTCCTTCTGGGCTTAATTCTGAGGTATACATGATCTCCCGTTTCGAACTCTCTTGGAGTTCTCTTTTGATCAACATAACTTTTCTATCGGTTCTGAGCGACCTTCAGATTTTGTTTTATCTAAGTCACTTGCTATTCCATTTATTTCAACATGTCGGGTCCAATAGAAATCCTATTTACAGGATTACTCTAGCTGACTGGAGTATTACACTGTCTACCATAGAGGACCTCGAAGGGACTCATATTTAAGGATGCTTGGTAGCCATTGTTGTAGGCAAATTCTACCAATGGCAGGTAGTCTTCCCATTTCCTGGGTTGATGCATCACATGCATCCTTAACATATCCTCTAATATTTGATTCACTCTTTCTATCTTTCCATCGGTTTGAGGGTGATAGGCGATGCTAAACAACAACTTAGTCTCTAAACTCGCCATCAGTGATTTCCAGAATTTGGAAGTGAATTTTGTGTCTCTGTCAGATATTATCTCTCTTGGCATGCCGTGCAGTCGGAACACCTCTTTCATGAATACCTG
>JASDQU010199579.1:13211-26658 GCA_032191745.1 Picea mariana
CCTGGTAGACATCACCATCATCCCCAAAGGCATTCCCATAAGAGAGCAGGAAAAAATTCAACTCTATCCCCCATCAGAAGGTATAAGAGATCTAGGGTGGATGAGTTGCAAGTAGAAATGAACAAAATCAAACCTCCTACATTTGATGGTGAGCACAAGAAGGATGAAGATGCAGAAACATGGTTTCTCGGCATGAGGAAGTATTTTCAATTGAATAATTATTCTTCTCATGCAGAAGGTAGAATCACTATCTATCAACTCAAAGCAAAGGCCTCCATGTGGTGGGATCAACTTGTGCAGGTACATCACATTGTTGAGAAAAGTGTTACTTGGAGGGAATTCAAGAAGTATTTTGAGAAGAAGTACTTGACTAAGAGATACTATGACAAGAAAATGAAATATTTCTTTGAACTCAATCTTGGAAGTATGACCATAGATGAATATGAGAGAAGGTTTCTGGAACTGCTAAAGTATGTCTCTTTCATCAAGGATGAGATAGTCAAGATTCAAAGCTATTTAAGTGGATCTCCATCATTCATTAGTGACAAAATACAATATGATGATCCCAATACATTAGAAGATACCATAAGGAGATCTAAATGCTTATATGATCAACTGAAAGCAAGGACAACTTTCCAAAAGGCTTGGGAAGACAATAATAAATTCAAGATGGATTAGAGGAAGAAGGGATTTAAGCCACCATTCTTTAGAAATATTCCACAATGGAAAAAAATGCATAAAGAACCCAGAGCGATTGACAGAAGGAGTCAAGGGCCAAGACAACCACCTATGCAATGTTGGGGTTTTAAAGGAGGCCATAGGTTCAGAGATTGTCATCACAGAGGTGAAAAAGGTAGGGTTGTTCACAATGTACAACGAGCTCAAACAATAGAGAAAATGGGAAGATATGTGCCAAGGATTTATGTAGCCCTACACAACAAGCAACTAGAGTATCATTCCCACCTTCTTGAAGTGGAAGGTATGATCAACAACCAAACCCTTTCTATTTTAATTGATTTAGGAGTTAGTCATAGTTATATAGACCCTAATATGGTGGAAAGTCTGAAATTGCCAATAAGCAAGCATGGGAAACCCTGGCTGGTGCAATTGGCTACAGGATCCAAAAGAAAAGTTAATGAGATGGTTAAGTCATGCCTCATGGACATGAATGGATTGAACACCAAAGAATATTTGAACGTCTTACCTTTAGGTTCCTATGAATGTTTAATTGGGATGGATTGGTTGGACCAACATCATGCTCTATTGGATTGTCATAAAAAATATTTTACTTGCTTGGATGAAGAAGGGAACCAAAGGAAAGTGCAGAGAATTCCCAGGGCAGTAACCATTAGAGAAATTTCAGCATTACAGTTGAATAAACGTTATAGAAGAGGATGCCAAATATTTGTAGTTCATTTGGCAGAGACACCTAAAGACAAGGTGCCAAATTTGGAGGATTATGCAGTCCTGAAAGAGTTTGAATATGTATTCAAGGAGGTACTCGGACTACCCCCAATAAGAGACATTGATTTCTCTATAAATTTGATGCCTAGAGCAACGCTAGTATCAAAGACTCCTTACAGAATGAGTACACCACAATTGAAGGAGTTGAAAATGTAGCTTGAAGAAATTCTAAAGAAGGGGTATATATGCCCAAGAATGTCACCTTGGGGTGCCCCAGTATTGTTTGCGAGAAAGAAAGATGGAACACTAAGGTTGTGCATTGACTTCAAACAGTTGAATAAAGTGACTATAAAGAACAAGTATCATCTGCCAAGGATTGATGATCCTTTTGATCAATTGAAGGATGCAAAGATATTTTCAAAGATAGATATCAGATCGGGATACCATCAAGTAATAATTAAAGAAGAATTTATTAGCAAGACCACCTTCAGGACAAGGTATGATCATTATGAGTTCATAGTGGTACCATTTGGGTTGTCAAATGCACCAGTTGTTTTCATGTGCTTAATGAATGCTCTTTTCTGAGATTATTTGGACAAGTTTGTCATTGTCATTTTGGATGACATTCTTATATATTCCAATTCAAGGAAGAGCATGAAAATAATTTGAGGATGGTGTTTCAAGTATTAACAGAATGTCAGTTATATGCCAAATATAGCAAGTGCTGATTTTATCACAAACATATTCATTATTTTTGGCATATCATTTCAAAATATAGGATAACAGTGGATCCTAAGAATATAGAGGCCATTAGAGAATGGTCGGCACCGAAGAATGTGACAGAGGTGAGATCATTCATGGGTCTTCTAGGTTACTATAGAAGATTTATTTAAAAATTCTTAACCTCATTAAGAAGTTCCTTCCCACTCATGAGAAGTAGAGTGTTGCTCATTTCTATTTTCACCTCTTTATCTTTAATTGTCAGCAACATGTGAGTCCTACCATTTTTCTCCAGGGTGTATGTGTTCTTTCTCCCATCATGAATCATGTTTCTGTCATATTTCCACGGTATACCCAACAATAGATGACAAACATGCATGGGAATGACATCACATAATATTTCATCCTTATATCCTCCTATTTTAAATTCAACTAAACATTGTTTAGTAACATTTACCTGATGTCCTTTTTGTAGCCATGAAACTCTGTATAGGCTTGGATGTACAATAGTCTCCAGCTACAGCTTTTCTACCATCTCTGTAGATACGAGATTGTTTGTGCTACCGCTGTCCACAATGACTTTAAATACTCTGTCTTTAGTTTTGAAAGCAGTCTCAAACAAACTGTTTCTTTGGGCTAGGTTCTCTCCCTCCTTCTTCGGCTTCAAGAGAACTTTCCTCATCATTAAGGATCTTCCACCCTTAGCATCTTCTACCTCCACATTCTGTCCTTGAGCTTCAGCAATGTGAGTTTCACCACCATCTTTTTTCTTATCCGGAAACTCATAGGATTTATGTTCGATCTTTCCACAGACAAAGCATTTTACTTCATCGCCTCTACCTCTTCCTCTTCCTCTAGCTCAAGGAAAAGTACTTCTATCAGCATACTTCCCTCTCTGTGAGCTTCCTCCTCTCTCATGTTGAGTTTGAGGTTTATTTCCCTCTTCTTTAGATTTCTGAGTTCTGTCTTGGGCAATTGTTTTACCTCTGGCTTGACTTCTACCTCGGCCTCTTTGACCTTGCTTCCGGCTCAGCTTCTCTTCATCTTTCAGAGCTATCTGGTAAGAATCTTCCTTATTTTGAATGATCATCATGCTCATCTCATCTTGGATGTCATATCGCAGACCATCCATGTACCTGACAACTTTTTAATTATCGCTTTCCCGATGACCTACTCTGATGTTTATCTTGTAGAACTCTTCAGTGTATTCTTTCACTGAAATCAAATTCTGTCTCAAATTTTTCATCCTCTGAAACAAAGTGATTTGATAATCCTTGGGTATAAATTTGGCTTTCATCTTTGCAACCATTCTATCCTAGCTTTTGATTTTCTACTTGCCCTTGCAGCGTCTATCAACCTGCAGCTCATCCCACCATAGTGTTGCATGCCCTTTAAGTCTAGTAATGACATGTTTGAATTTATTTTCTTCCTCGACATCCTCATAGTCGAAGTATTTATCCAGAGCTCTAATCCAGTCTAGAGGCTCTTCAACATCCAGGTTTCCCTCATACATGGGGATCTCCATCTTTGCTCTGACACCTATCCTTCAACAGCCCTGAATAGGCGTTCGTCTGCAGCATCTTCAACTGCGACTTCTTCTCCTTTGTTTCCATTTTCATTTTCAATTTCATCTTCGCTGATACCCCAGCATCAACTGTGCTCCTCTGTGCTATCTCCATGCCATCAAGCCTGAAACATAACTCACGCATTTCTCTTTCTCTTGCTGGATCAGGCATTGGCATTGGCCTGTCTCTTTTTCTCGGTGGCATGGCTGTAAAATGTTCCTTTTTTCTCTGCTACAGAAAGAAAAGAACTTGTTCTAAGATCTAATACCAAAAATTGGTGTAGACCTCAACCCTTGGGCCAAGATCCCCGTAGGATCGTTCTAAATCTTCCCTGAATCAAATTGACTTTTCGATTCGTCCACAGGGAATCCCACACACACACCATAGTGTTTTCCACAGGTCCTTATAGGTATGTCAGTGTGATCAAACACAAGGCATCAACCCAAATATCTTGACCAACAATATGATTGCACCCTTTGCCGAATCGGGATTTCGGGTTTCGCGATCTCACGATTCCTGTTTTTGAGTTTCTTATCTCTTCAATCTCCGAAACCTGAAATGTCGAATTGCTGAAATATTTGTCTGCATCATCCTCCATAGTTGTGTCCCATTTAACGACTTCGGGAATTCTGGAGTAAAGAACCTTGACCTCTTGTCTTTGAAACTGCCGAAATGCCGAACCCCGATGCGTTCAAAAAATACTGGCTCCCTAACGAAACTTTTCATCGATTCCGCATTTCGGACTTCGTGACTTCGCGAATCCTGATGCAAGGCTTCTCGACTCTCCAACCTTTAAAACCCCAAAATGGTCAACGAGGATTGACTCTGCCTAATGACGAAAACACACCACCTAACTTCCCCACTGTACTTTGTTTCCCACGTGGATTCTTGCCACCTGTCTACTCAAGCTTTCCGGCTTTTGGAACTTGAACAACCCTTAGACATCCATTCCTCTATCCTTCAAATCCCTGAACTCTCAAATGGCTCCTTTTACAGGATCAACGGCTATAAGCCTTCCTTTAGATCCAACGACCCACATTATTTTAGGCTTCCAGGTACCGGGAGTTCGAGACTCTCGATTCCAAACCACTGTCTTCTCGGGTTTGCGAACCCCAAAACGCTGAAATGCCAAAATGACACTTCACCAATACCCCATGTTTTACAACTTTGGGGTTTCTTATGTGAACTGCCCCGAATCCTTGTCAACGGGAATACCAAAACCCCGATCCCCGAAATCCCAAAATGCCACTTCAAGGATATTCCAGGTTTTGCAACTTCAGGGTTTTCAATGCAAAGGCCCCTGGCTTCTTTTCATCTGGATTTCCGGTATTCCAAATCCTGAAATTCCACACTTAACAATCCTTATTGCAATTTGGGAGTTAGAGTGACCAAGGATTTTGTCTTACACTATGGACTTACAAAATCCGAATCCCCGAAATGATTTGACGACTCGACGGTTACGATCAATGACAGATGTTGAATCTTGAAACCAACGTAATGGATTCATCAAACCCTTATCCACCTTGAAACTCTTCTAGATCCTATGGTCCTTGCGACTTCACGAGTTCTCCATGGAGAATTTCGACCGTGCGATTCACTCCTCAATGAATCTTTGTGAAACGGGCCAATGTTCTTTCGTCGGAACTTAACCTTTTGCACGATGATTCATCTCCTCTTCTTCCTTTGAATACTTCAAAGGCGTTGATCCTCCTGAGATTTCTATTGCATCCTCAAGTCTCGAAAGGGCTCTTACATGCACTCTTTGCGACAATCTTTCAAATACTTATGTGTATTTGATTCTTTGACTCTCTAACCTTAGTTGATAAATTCTAAGGGTTCAACTAGCCTGCGCACACCTTGCATGGATTTTGTGCTTCACCTGCACTTCTGTTGGTATGAGAACAACAGTATCCTTCCTGAGCTTTCTGAGATAAAACTCAGAACCCTTGTCAATGCACACCTCGTGAGCATTTCACTGCACTCCTTACAGGAACTCTCTTAGGAAGAGAAACAATTTAAACTCATTCTTCTCTCTCAGACTTCATACATTCAACATGAAATCATACATTCAACACAGAATAACAACAAAGGAATAACAAAGAGAATAAAACAACTGTAAGCATAATGTTTAGGATATGTAAATATCAAACATCATAACACCATGAAATCTGTGTCAAAGCTTCATATATTAACTCAAATACTCCTGTACATGGGTTCTTTTCTACAACTCTCTGCTACGACTCTCTTTTTTCTTTTCTGTGCTAATAATACAATAATACAAGAGTGAGGGTGTCTATATTTGTTTTCCCTCCTACACTCTAAACTGTCTAATCTCTTAATTCCWATMTACCTACTTTCATTAACAGACTTAAATGCCTATTAMAATTTGACAGATGGGAGTAATCCCCCYCYAGATMTGTTYATATCTCCTAGGKATAAATGCAAAGTAYRCCTTCTTCCTAACTATTACATTGATGCTTTTAMGTTTCAAAATTCAAAACATTGTTCATAAAAAYGTGCTCTTTTTCCATCTACGCGTCTAGCTGCTCCTTTGGCTAGGCACATGCTTTTGGCTTTGTACSATGCTCCTGCATCATACTCCCTCACTTGAAAATTTTCATGAACTCCTGTTCATGAGCTCTTGCAGGGTCTGTCCATGCTTATGAATTTCTTCTTCATATTCCCAACTAACATATTCAACTGGATGTCCCTTCCATTTGACCAAGTATTCAAAATACTCTTTTCTCCTGGTCTTTTTGCTAATCCTCTTGTCAATTATGCTTTCCATCTATGGATTTTCAGCTACAGGAATTTGTTTTGTCCATTGGATCTCTTTATGTTCCTTATCTGATCCTGCTTATTCATCTTTGTAAGGATACAAATCCACAACATTGAATATCGGTGAGATTCCGACCCCATTAGGTAAATCAATCGAATATGCATTTGCCCCAAATTTCCTTATGACCTTGCATGGTCCAATTTTTTTCATATTTAGTTTGTTATATGTTCCCCTTGGGAACCTTTCCCTCCTCAGATGCGCAAGAATCAAATCACCAACTTCAAATTGAAGTTTCCGCCTATGTTGATCCGCTCTCTGCTTGTATTCTTGACTTGAACTCTACAATCACTCATTGACTAGGCTATGAAGCTCCTTCATTGCTTCTGCAAAGTCCTCTACACTAGCACTTATGAATTCAGTTTTTTCCACATCTTTCAATTCAAAATATCCCGTTGGCTGCATTCCATATACAATCTAGAATGGACTTTGTCCTGTGCTTCTATTGAGTGAATCATTGTAAGCAAATTCCGCCTGTGGCAGAATGTGATCTCACTGACTGTGGTGTTCAGTCACTAAGCTCCTTAGCAAATCTCCCAAGCTTCTGTTCACAACTTCTGTCTGTCCATCCATTTGAGGATGATATGCTGAGCTAAAAGACAAACTTGTCCTTACCTTTTTTCATAAGGTCCTCCAAAAATGCCCTATGAACTTGGTATCTCAATCAGACACGATACTTCTTGGCAAGCCATGATGTCTGATGAATTCCTTGAAAAACAGGTTCACAATATGAGTTGCATCACTGGTTTTCTGGCATGGTATGAAAAGTGCCATCTTGGAAAATATGTCGACTACCAAAAATATAGAATCACATCCTCTTTGTGTTCTTGGCAGTCCCAATAAGAAATCCATGCTCACTGCATCCCATGACCTTTCTGGTATGGGTAATGGTTGATATAACCCTATGTTTTTCCTTTTCCCTTTTGTGTGTTGACAAATCCTGCATCTGTCCACAAATTTCTTAACATCTGTCCTTATCCCTAGCCAAAAATATGATCCATTCAACTTTTAGAATGTTTTATCATGACCGATGTGTCCAGCCAATCCTCCACTATGTTTTTCCTTCAACAGGTTCTCTCTCATGGGGCATTTTGGAATACATAACTAATTTCCCCTAAACAATAATCCATCTTGGATCATATACTCGGTCCATTGGCTTCTGTCCCTAAGAACTGGATTCTCAGATGCTTCATAGGCCTCCTTAAAATCTAGATCATCTCTGTACATTTCTTTGAGGTTATCAAAACCCAAAGTTTTGACTCTAAATTCCTGCATCTGCAAACATTTTCTGCTCAAAGCATTAACAACTTTGCTAGTAGTTCTAGAAATATGCTTAGTCACAAAAGTAAAATTCTGCATGAATTCGACCCATTTAACATGTTTTTGGTTCAACTACTCCTGTTGAGTTATGAATTGTAAAGAATGATTATCATTGTACAAAACAAACTCTTTAGGAACCAAATAATGTCTCCATTTCTTCAGTGCTTATATGACTGCATAACAGTCTTTGTCATATGTTGAGTACTTGATCTTTGCTTCATTCAGTTTCTCACTGAAATATGTGATCGACCTGTCGTCTTCGCTCAAGACCACTCCAATTGAAAATCCACTTGCGTCACACTTGACCTGGAATGTCTTGCTGAAATCTAGAAAAACCAGAATTGGTTGTTCCGTGATCTTCTTCTTCATCAAATTGAAACTTTTCTCTTCTTCTTTTGTCCAGTGAAATTTTTTATGTCTTTTTTTCACCATATCCATCATTGGTGCGCTAATTCAACTGAAGTTTCGAATGAATTTCCTGTAGAAACTAGCCAAATCATGGAAGCTTCGAACTTCAAACACACTCTTCGGCGATGGCCAATTCTTAATTGCATCTACCTTTTCTGGATCCATCCTCAACTCATTTTCAGAGATAACAAAACCCAAATAAATGAGTTATGTCCTCATAAATGATGATTTCTTCATATTTATCAACAATTTCTCTTGCTGTAATCTCTTCATCACTGCAGCTAAATGTCTCATGTGTTATGCTTCTGTCTTGCTGAAAATTAATATATCATCAAGATAAACGATGACGAATTTCCCTATAAAATCCTTCAGGACTTCATTCATCAATATCATGAAAGTACTGGGTGCATTTTTTAAGCCAAATGGTATGACAAGCCATTCATACAGCCCCTCATTCATCTTGAATGATCTCTTCCATTCATCACCTTATCTTATGCGAATTTGATGATACTCGCTTTTCAAATCAATTTTTGAAAAAAATCTTAATCCACTCAAGCAATCCATCAAGTCATCCATCCTTGGCAATGGAAATCTATATCAGATGGTAATCTTATTGATTTTTCTTGAGTATATACACATTCTCCAGCCTCGATCTTTCTTTGGGCTGAGCACTGTCGGAAGAACGCATGGACTCAAGATTTCTCTAATCAATCCTTTGTCCATTAAGTCTTGTACCTATCTCTTAACTTCTTCATTTTCATGTGGTGTCAATATGTATGTGGCTTTGTTTGGTAAAATGGCTCCAGGTATAATATCAATTTGATAGCTTATACTCCTGATAGGTGGCAACGAACAAGGTAGTTCATCCACTACTATATCAGAAAACTCTTCCATCAACTCCTAAATTTCTTCTGGTAAATCATCTATCCTCGTACTGGTCAAAACAATTCTCGGCTTCCTGAACACAATAAATTGTGTGTCTTCCTTCTTCTTAACCTCATTAAGAAGTTCCTTCCCACTCATGAGAAGTAGAGTGTTGCTCATTTATGTTTTCACCTCTTTATCTTTAATTGGCAGCAACATGTGAGTCCTACCATTTTTCTCCAGGGTGTATGTGTTCTTTCCCCCATCATGAATCATGTTTATGTCATATCGCCATGGTCTACCCAACAATAGATGACAAACATCCATGGGAATGACATGACATAATATTTCATCCTTATATCGTCCTATTTTAAATTCAACTAAACATTGTTTAGTAACATTTACCTGGTGTACTTTTTGTAGCCACAAAACTCTGTATGGGCTTGGATGTACAACAGCCTCCAGCTCCAACTTTTCTACCATCTCTGTAGATACGATATTGTTTGTGCTACCGCTATCCACTATGACTTTACATACTGTGTCTTTAGTTTTGCAAGCAGTATGAAATAGACTATTTCTTTGGGATGGGTTCTCTGCCTCCTTCTTTGGCTTTAAGAGAACTTTCATCATCATTAAGGATCTTCCTCCCTCAGCATCTTCTACCTCCGCATTTCATTCTTGATTTTCAGCAATCTGAGTTTGACCACCATCTTTTTTCTGATTTGGACACTCATAGGATTTATGTCCGATCTTTCCACAGACAAAGAATTTTATTTCACTGCCTCTTCCTCTTCCTCTTCCTCTAGCTCAAGGAAAAGTATTTCTATCAGTATACTGCCCTCTCTGTGAGTTTTCTCCTCTCTCATGTTGAGTTTGATTTTTCTTTCCCTCTTCTTTAGATTTCTGAGTTCTGTCTTGGGCAATTGTTTTGCCTCTGGCTTGACTTCTACCTCGACCTCTTTGACCTTGCTTCCAGCTTAGCTTCTCTTCAGCTTTTAGAGCTATATGATAAGCATCTTACACATTTCGAATGATCATCATGCTCATCTCATCTTGGATGTCATATCGCATACCATTCATGTACCTAGCAAATTTTTCATCATCGCTTTCCCGATGACCTGCTCTGATGTTTATCTTGTAGAAATCATTAGTGTATTCTTTCACTAACACCATATTCTGTCTCAAATTCCGCATCCTATGAAACAGATTGATTTGATAATCCTTGGGTATAAATTTGGGTTTCATCTTTGCAACCATTCTATCCCAACTTTTGATTTTTTGCTTGCCCTTGCAATGTCTATCAGCCTATAGTTCATCCCACCATAGTGTTGCATGCCTTTTAATTCTAGTAACGACATGTTTGACTTTATTGTCTTCCTCAATATCCTCATAGTCAAAGTATTTATCTAGAGCTCTAATCTAGTCTAGAAGCTCTTCAACATCCAGGTTTCCCTCATACATGGGAATCTCCATCTTTGCTCTGGCACCTATCCTTGCAACAACCCTGAATAGGCATTCGTTTGCAGCATCTTCAACTGCGACTTCTTCTCCTTTGTTTCCAATTTTATTTTCACATTCATCTTCGATGATATTGCCAACGTCAATTGTGCACCTCTATGTTGTCTCCATGGCATCAATCCTGGTACATAACTCACACATTTCTCTTTCTCTTGTTGGATCAGGCATTGGCATTGGCCTGTCTCTTCTTCTCGGTGGCATGGCTATAAAATGTTCCTATTTTCTCTGCTTGAGAAAGAAAAGAACTTGTTTTGAGCTTTGATACCACAAATTGGTGCAGACCTCGACCCTCGGGCCAAGATCCACGCAGGATCATTCTAAATCTGCCCTGAATCAAATTGACTTTTTGATTCCTCCACAGGGAATCCCACACACACACCACAGTGTTTTCCATAGGTCCTTATAGGTATGCTTGCATGATCAAACACAAGGCATCAACCCAAATCTCCTAACCAACAATATGATTGCGCCCTTTGCTAAATCAGGATTTCAGGTTTCACGATATCGTGATTCCTATTGTCGAGTTTCTTATCTCTTCAACCTACGAAACCCGAAATTCTGAATTGCCAAAATCTTTGGCCACTTCCACCTCCATAGTTGTGTCACATTTCACGACTTCAAGAATTCTAGAGCGAAGAACCCTGACCTCCTGTCTTTGAAATTGCCTAAATGTCGAACCCTGATGTGTTCAACAAAGAATGGCTCCCGAACGAAATTTTTTATCGATTCGGAGTTTCGAACTTCGTGACTTCACAAATCCTGATGCAAGGCTTCTCGAATCTCAAACCTTCATAACCCCGAAACGGTCAATGAGGATTGACTTTGCCTATTGACAAAAACACGCCACCTATCTTCCCCATTGTACTATGTTTCCCACGTGGATTCTTGCCACCTGTCCACTCAAGCTTTCCGGCTTTCGGAACTTGAAAAATCCTTAGAAATACATTCCTCTATCCTTCAAAACCCTGAACTCTGAAATGGCACCTTCCACGGGATCAATGGCTGTAAGCCTTCCTTTAGATCCGACGACCCACACTATTTCAGGCTTCCAAGTACCGGGAGTTCAAGAATATTGATTCCATACCACTATCTTCTCGGGTTTTTGAACCCCGAAACACCGAAATGCTAAAATGTCACTTCACCAATACTTCATGTTTTGCAACTTCAGGGTTTCTTATGTGAAGTGGCCCGAATCCTTGTCAACGAGAATGTTGAAACCTCGATCCTCGAAATGCTGAAATGCCACTTCAAGGATATTTTAGACTTTGAAACTTCAGGGTTTTCAATGCAAAGGCCCCTAGCTCCTTGTCATCAGGATTTATGGTATTCTGAATCCCAAATTAACGATATCCCAAAATTCCACACTTAACAATCCTTCTCGCGATTAAGGAGTTAGAGTGACCAAGTATTTTGGCTTACACTCCGGACTTACGAACTCTGAATCCCCGAAATGATCTGACAGCTCAACGATCATGATCAACGACTGATGTTGAATCTTAAACCAACGTAAATGGTTCATCCAACCCTTATCCACCTTGCCAATCCTTTGGATCCTATGGTCCTGGCGACTTCGTGAGTTCTCCACGGAGAATTTTGACCGTTCGATTCACTCCTCAATGAATCTCTGTGAAACGAAATGAATCTTTGTGAAACAGGCCAATGTTCTTTCGCCAGAACTTAACCTTCTGCATGATGATTCATCTCCCTGTCTTCCTTTGAATACTTTAAAGGCATTGATCCTCCTAATATTTCTATTGCAACCTCAAGTCTCGAAAGGACTCCTACACGCACTCTTTGCGACAATCTTTCAAATACTTTTGTGTATTTGATTCTTCAACTCTGTGCACTCTCGATAACAACAGTCTTTCACTCTTCAACCTTAGTTGATAAAATCTAAGGCTTCAACTAGCCTACGCACACCTTGCACAACTTCTGTGCTTCACCTGCACTTCTGCTGTTATGAGAACAATGGTATCCTTCCCGAGCTTTCTGAGATAAAACTCAGAACCCTTGTCAACTTACACCTTGTGGACGTTTCACTACACTCCTTATAGGAACTCTCTCAGGAAGGGAAACAATTGAAACTCATTCTTCTCTCCCAGACTTCATACAATCAACATGAAATCATACATTCAATACAGAATAACAACAAAGGCATAACAGAGAGATTAAACAACTGTAAGCATACCATTCAACATATTTAAACAAAAAACATCATAACACCATGAAATCTGAGTCAAAGATTCATATATTAACTCAAATGATCTTGTATAGGGGTTCTTCTCTACAACTCTTTGCTATGACTCTCTTTTTTCTTTTCTATGCTAATAATACAATAATACAAGAGTGAGGGTGTCTATATCTATTTTCCCTCCTACACTCTAAATTGTATAATCTCTTAAGTCCAATCTACCTACTTTCATTAACAGACTTAAAAGCCTATTACAATTTGACAGATGGGAGTACTTCACCCTAGATCTGTTCATATCTCCTAGGTATAAATGCAAAGTATGCCTTCTTCCTAACTATTACATTGATTCTTTTATGTTTCAAAATTCAAAACGTTGTTCATAAAAACATGCTCTTTTTCTATCTGCGCGTCCAGCTACTCCTTTGGCTAGGCATGTGATTTTGTGTTAAGCCCCAATATTGGCTCATTATCCCTTAATTGGGGAATATTATATTAGTAATGTTATTTTATTTATGTCAGCTTTAGGCCATTAGTTGTAATTATACCTCCTAGTCTCCTATATATACCAAGGAGACATTTTCATTTTGAATCATCTTGTACTTGAACATTTAAGTGGGGTAA
>JASDQU010199580.1:5143-19297 GCA_032191745.1 Picea mariana
TTCCCTTCCTCTTTTTGGGGTATATTTGATTTTTTTGTCTTTTTCAATAATTTTGGAAAGCTTGAAAAAGAATAAAAGAATGCTACGTTACAAAGGAGGATCGAGTGTCACAGACATACCAGTTCCAAGCGCAAGGAACATACTAAGACGCAGAGGCAAAGTGCTACAAGGCTTGCGTATAAGGCATGCTTCAGATGGTTTAGTTGAGAACAACATGGAGCCGGCTTGAGGCCAAAGACACGGGGATGCAAATGTGATTAATGAGACACAATGATAACATCCTTCGATGTAATTTTAACGAGCCCAGAGAAGGTAAGCTCGGTGATTTTTCATTTTTAGAGAGTCTGAAAAAGCGTAAAAGGAGACTCCACTGGGGTACCTTTTTTGAAGATAGTCTAATCGGTACCAAAAAGGGGTAAACTAGCACCAAAAATATGTCTATTCAAAACCATTTTAACGAGTGTGACAAACACAAGATCACTCGGCAATTTTTTCATATTTAAGGAGTCTGAAAAAATATTAACTATGGACTCCGTCAGAGATGTTCTTCTTGATCAATTTAACGAGTGTGAAGAAACAAGGTCACTCTACCATCTTTTCAATTTTAGGGAGTCTGAAAAGACCTTAACTATGGACTCTGTGGGGGTTCCTTTTTCGTAAATTTAGTCCCTCAGGCCTGAAAAAGGGTTAAATCTATACCTGAGAATACTCTTCTAGAGAACCGGGGCTCCTAGAGTATACCTTTGTTCGTACAGTTGACCATCCGAACTGAAAAAAGGGTAAACTATCGTCGGACAGACGTGCCTTCAAATTTTAGTTTAACGAGCATGAAGAGCAACAATATCGCTCGGCTATCTTTTCATGTTTAGAGGGTCTGAAAAGGGCTTAAAAAAAGACCCATTGTTTTGGGAGTCTCGAGGGTGAGGTCAAGAGTGATAATGAATCATGAAAATGAGGCTCAAACTCATAATCAGGAAAAACTAATAAGGACTCCTGATCCTATGGTCATTAGTGATGGCATGGACACCGAAATGCAACCAGGATCTACCTAGGGCATCCATGTGAAGGTAGGCTCTACCACTAAATTACAACACTTCTAGAGCAAGAGTGAGGGTTCTGTGTCGCAATTCAGTGGGATCGATCCTATGGCAAAGAGAAAAAGACAACGAGGTGAAACAAGTGGAGCTAGAATCCTATCTTACATGCACAAAGTTGGAAAAACGACTTTTTACCAAAAGACCTTTAAAAATGACCCAACTCTCAAAATAATTCCCAAATACCCAAAGTAACACTTATCGTAACATCCCCCGAGAAACTCAAGAACCATAGTAAACGATTTTCAAGCTAGAAAAAAATTACAAAAGGGTCCAAAAAATGACAAAAAGGGGCCAAAAAGTCTATAAATAGAATGTTGGTAGCTCATTATCACTATTGTAAATTGAGAATTGACCAAAAGTCAAAAAACACCCCTTTGTCGAAATAGTTGATTCCAGAAGCTTCAGTGGACGAAACGAACTTCCATTTGGACCAAGTAAGTACACACTAACCTCTCTTGCATTTCCTTCTTCCTTTTTTGCATTTATTATTGTGTTTTAAGGGGGGCCTAACCTTTAAAGAGGTCGGCCCTGCATGTACGCGGGTTGTCCAAGCACAGCCCGCGTGTACACGTGGGCAGAAGATAATTTGCCCGTGTGTACACATGGGCAGAAGATAATTTGCCCGTGTGTACATGTGGGCAGAAGATAATTTGCCTGCGTGCACACACGACTGTCCTCAAGACAGCCTGCGTACACCCTAAAACAAGTGAAAAAAATAGAAAAACAAGAATTAACTCTCCATCCACTTTTTACTTTGCAGGATGTATGTGCATTGGAGAGAGAGGGAGAATGAGGACATTGATTTTTTGGTCTCCGAGGACCCTGCTGCTATCGTTGTTTTGTCACAATGCAGGTTGTTAAAGTTCTTCCAGTGTTCGTTTATGAGGGCACAACCCAGGATACTAAATGCATTGATAGATTATTGGCATCCAGATGCAGAGGCATTCATGCTCGAAGGGAAGTCATTGACTCTGACGACTGAGGACATTTACTTCATGACTGGTCTCTCGAGGAGAGGGGACCAAGTCAACTTGCGTACTTTTCCCCTCGGGCCTCACAACATTGAGGAGTTGATTAGACTCCATTGCGAGGCTGGTACTGAGAAAGTAGGTTCCCAGGTGCCTATACATAAGATCAGCAACCTATCACTCAAAGTGATAGTTCTACTTATTGGGTAGATTACTGGATCCACAGCTTTACATCAGGCTTCCCGGGTGCACATGCATTGTGCGGTACAGTGCTTAAATGCATGGATTTTCGACTGGAGTACCACCATGATAGATTGCATGAAGAGACAGCTAACAGAGTGTCGAATAAAGGAGCACCAAAACTTCGGGTTTGGGACTATTTTGTGTTCCTTTTTCTTCGAGTAGGTACCCAGTCTCAGTCCTCAAGAGACTATACGAGGGCACGAGGGCACGAGGCCTCTCTCCTTGCACTATGCAGATGGGTGGCATTGTTGCCGCGACAGGGGGGAGGGAGGACCATCGAGGCCTTTGATGACAAGTTTTTTTACTAGTGGGGATGGCATATTCTGCCAATAAAGGAATACCCTTATGTCGGGATCAATTTTTCTAGGGACCCTGACATGCCTGTACCTCCCAAAGTGGAGCAAGGAGAGATGGGTAAGTTTTCTTTTCAAAGTTATTTAATTTTTATGTCTTTTCATATATATCGTTTTTTTTGTATACCAGGGTATATGACACTTAAGTATCTGTTATGTACAGATGTGGGACCAGTGCGTCCAGCAGACTTCTCGAAGACTATGCAACATCCTCGACCAGAGGCAGGACTAGCTGGAGCCATCATACCAGTAGCAGTAGTCGAAGAGGCTGAGAGAGTATTGAGACGGGTAGAGAGGAACCTTACCGCGCTCACTCGTACAGTCCCTATGGCGAAGATCGAGGATCTCCCACCGTCGATGGAACCTCATGTAGTTGGGGTGCCACGGACCTAGGTCCAGCTCTTCCGGCATTTGGAAAACGTTGTTGTTCACTATGGCAGGGCCAACAGGCCCTGCCCTTAGCTAGGCTAGACTACTTAAGTGTCGAGAGCACTTTTTTAGTATATTTTTGAGCGCATAAGCCCCCTGACTCTTACTAGACATAGTTTTGAGGCGCTTGCACCCACCCTTGTACTCTGATATTTTTGATATATATATGCATGTTTTACATATTTTTACGTCTTATGGATTACATCTATTTTACAAATGTATTTATATGTGTGTGTGTGTGCTTTTTCTTACATGTGTGCAATATGCCAATCTAATACATGATTAGCTAGAGTATCTGTGATTTGATTCAATCTCCTAGGAACATGGATATACATAATGTAATCAAAGCTTTGTTCTAAGAGATGTACACTAAGGAACCTTCGGTGTAGAGTAGGATCGTGAACGTGGTAAACCCTATTTAACTGAGACATAACCAGTTGAGCGTCTAGGTCGACCCGGAGGTGAGAGATACCATGTGACAAAGTGTCACAAAGCAACTCTAAGACTGTGTTGTATTCAGATACATTGTTTGTGGCATCACCTAAACAGATACCTCCTGAAGATAGCAACTGGCCCTGAGGTGTGAAAATCACACAAGCTACGGAAGCAAGCCTCCGAGTCTGTCGGCTAGAGCTATCCGCAAACCCAACGAACACCTCTGATTCACTTGACATCTACCACAGTAAAAAATATGACATCAAAAATGACACGTCCATAAAACCAAAAAGACAAAAACTAAAAAGAAAATGTATAAGACTATACATATGTTACAATAAGTCACCCAAGGCGACCCACCTATGAGTAATACTTCTTGAGGTAGAGCCCATTTCTAGGCTCCGCCAAAGCATTTCCCTCAAAGTCCACTAGACGATAAGTGCCCTTCTTTAGAACCTCCTTCACGATGAAAGGTCTGAACCACATGGGTTTGAACTTGCATGCCCCCAGGGGGTCCTTATCTTGGTCATAGACCAGGACAAGTTCGCCTTCAAATAAAATCCTAGGACGGACCGACCGATCATACTAACACTTGACTTTTTGTTTGTGAGCCTCGTTAGCCAAGGCTGCATCCCGACGCTGCTCATCGAGCTGGTCAATATATAATAAACGCTCCTCAAGTAGTGAAGTGTCTGACAATAACTGTACTACCAACTTTAGAGATGGAATCTGGCACTCTATAGGAAAGACTTCTAGCCCGTAAACAAGTTGAAAAGGTGAGAAACCGGTTGTAGTCTTAACAGACGTTCGGTAGGCCCATAGTGTCAAGTACAACATCAAATGCCAATTTGACCTGACCGAATTGATCGTTCGTTGTAAAATAGTCTTAAGGGATTTGTTCACAGCTTCCACCTGACCATTCACTTGTGGGTAGTAGGGTGATGAATGTTCTTGCCTCAACCCAAGATTTGACGTTAACTTGGACATCATTTTGTTCTGAAACTTTCTGCCATGGTCAGTGACAATCTCTCTCGGGACGTCGAACCTTGCTATTATCTAGTTAAACAAAAAGAGAGTTGTTGTCTCACCATCATCTTTAAACGTTGGCATAGCTTTGACCCACTTCGTGAAGTAGTCTACTGCTACGATGATATAACGGTGCCCCCTTGTGGAAGGAGGGTTGCATGTAGCGTAATCAATCCCCCACTTGGTGAAGGGACCAACTGTGATAACGGGAAACATGGGAGCGGGGTGTGCCCTCATCTTCCAAGACAAGATTTGACATGGGTGGAATTTCTTGACAGATTCAACACAATCTTTGATTAACGTCGGCCAAAAGTATCCAGCTCATAGAATCTTTTGGGTTGTTGCCAACCTAGACAAATGACCACCACATGCTCTTGTGTGGCAATCGTTAAGCACGATTTCCACTTCTTCATGAGTGAGACACCAGCGAAGGATGCAATATACACCTCGACGATACAGAGTGTCCTCGAGTATGAGATAGTTCTTGGCCTGGTGGCGTATATGGCGATGCTCATCACGAGAAGCAGAGGTAGGGCACTTCAAAGTCTGGAGCTAGACTAGTATCTCTCTGTACTAGGGGTCCAAAGACGCAATCAGAAACATGTCTCCTTTGATAGGTGACTCCTCGGGGATAACATCACCTGATCCGACTAGAAGTTCTGAAATGAGTTCCGCAAAGACCAACGACTTTTTGGATTTCGCCGAAACAAAATCCAAGTCGAATTCCTGGAGGATAACTATCCATCTACTGATCTTTCTGCCAATTACACGTCATTTCAACACGTATTGAAATGGATTCACAATAGCAATGATGGTGTTCTTGCGAAACAAGATGTAATGACGGAACCGTTGGACAGCATGGACTGCTACCAACACAATTTTTTCAACGTGGGAATAATTGAGTTTCGGTCCAACCAGGCCTTGACTCAGGTAATAAATAACATATTCTAAGAGCAAATCATCCTCCTGAACCAAGACCATTCCTATGGTCAACTCTGCAGTGGCCAAGTACAATAAGAAATCTTTATTATAATTGGGTGGCCACAGCAGAGGGGTAGAAGTGAGGGTGCATTTCAATGCTTCGAAAGAGCATTGAGCGGCTTCGTCCCAATGAAAAGGAACATCCTTCTTCAGTAAATGCATAAAACCCTTTGTGATCTCAACATAGTTGGCGATGAAACATCGTAAGAAGTTCACTTTTCCCTGTAAACTCTAAAGCTGAGGGATTGTGCACGGGGGAGGCAACTGAACTATTGCCTCAACCTTTAGAGGATCGACCATGATCCTTGTTATCGAAACTATGAAACCTAATAGACGACTCGATGTTACACAAAAGTTGCATTTGTTTGGATTCAAGCGGATCCCGTAGTAGTGACATCGCTCAAAGATAATTTGAAGGTGTGCGGGATGATCAACTCTCTTGCGAGATTGTGACGCTAAATCATCGAGGTAAGCCGCGACTATGTGTTTAATATCGTGGAAAGCAAAAGACATGGCCCACTGAAATGTAGCTCCAGCATTTTTTAGACCAAAAGGAATCTTCTGATAATCGAATGTACCCCACAGATAGATGAAAGCGGTTTTGTGTTGGTCTTCAGGCTTGATCTATATCTGATTGTATTCTGAAAAACCATCCATGAAATAAAATGTTTCGCAACCTGTGCATTCATCGACTATCATGGTGTGGGGATATTTTCCTTTGGACAAGCCTTGTTCAAATCACGGAAATCCATACATATGTGAATCGTACCTTATTTTTTGTCGACTGGAACGGGATTTGACACCCATTGAGTCAACTAGACGGGGTAGATGAAACCAGCTTGGAGTAGTTTCTCTACTTCAGCCTTAATAGCTGCTACTTTCCTAGGATTGACTAGATGAAGCTTCTGTTGGGCAGGCTTAGCATCATGATATGTCATGATTTCATGTTGGACGATTCTTCGATGTATGCCTGGAATTTCCTCATAAGACCAGGCAAACACGTCGCGGAATTCTTTAAAGAAATCTGTGTATATTCGAATCTCCTCGAGGGAGCAATCTGCTTCGACGAAGATATTATCCATGATTCCAGGGGTTCTGGAGATATCAATAGGTATCATTTGAGAAATGGTTGCCATATTTCCTTCAAAGTAAATAGCGTGCGTAGCCAAAGGATTGATAGGACAAGCCTTATCTCCAGTCATAGTCAAAGTGAATTCACCTGCTTCAATTCTTCTTAACTCTGGGAGGAAGTAAGATCTGTGATGAAGATCATCCTAGGGTCTGTTCGGACTAGTCATTGCCTCAACAATCGCCTCATCTGAGGGAAATACTAAGTCTAAAGAATTAGTATCGACGAGGGAACCTTGAGCCCAAATAGGCTCGAGAACCAGATCTAACTCCTATGCGATAGTCGGATCGGGGTCGGTGAAAAATTGTTGGACTATAGAGTACCCAACTTCTACCGTGGAAAAAGGCATGGCCATGCCATGGTGCCCTGTCTTTTCCATCGTAGCTGATGGGGAAGGAAAAGTCCATGGATCATTAAAGTAAGTCGTACGAAACGACGAGATTTGAAATATTTTAGCCTTATGCTAGTCGGGGACAGCCGATATGTACTGGACATTGTCAGTCAAAGGCAGATAATCGAAAGTACCCATCAAAGGTGGGCACAAACCAACTCCTATGTTGACGATGTCGAGCTGAGGGTTATCAATCATTGAGACCGTGGATACCCCCGATGAAGGGTCAGGACAGGAGAAAGATAATTGATCAATGGTCATGATCTGGCCCTCGTGTGGAAACAACAAGACCTGGAAAACTGTTGCAACCACTGATTGCATAGCATAGGTCCAACTCCTTCCTAACAAGAGATTGTAGTTGAGAGACGCATCGACCACTTCAACCTCGACGCACACGGTCTTCCCCCCTAACTGCATGGGGAAAGAGGGGATGATTCCATGTGGTCGGAATGAACGCCCTTCGAAAGCGGTAAGAAAAGTAGGTGACGGAGACAAAACGTGTTGGCCAATTGCCTTCCAACATGCCAAAGACATCACGCATGTCGAGGCACCCTCATCAAACACTGTGCGGAAAATGTTCTGAGTAAAATTTTTCATGGTGTAAGCCACTACTATTTGAAATGCTACGTGGTAAGGAAGACAAGGTTTTAAGTCGGTCATATCAAGCATGATCATTCCTGGATTACAAGTCTCAGCATATCCTAAGGCATCTAACAGAGCCTTTCTCTGGGAAGGGCAACTCTAGGGGACTTCCAAAGAAGACATCGCAGAAGGGGTTTGTGACAAATCCTCCACCATAGAGTAGTTATGGGTGGCCCTTGCGTTTGGGTTGTGGGAAGCTTTCTTGAACACACCTTTTGGGATGTGTGTCATTGTATTGCCTAATGTCTTCCCTATCTGGAGAGGAAGAGGTGGGTTTTTGTCTTCTTTACTCTTCTCAAAGGTGTTTGGCATTCCGTAGTCGCGTGTCCTAGTCATTATGTCAACGCTACCTTTCATCATGTACACATTCGAGGATGAAGGATTACTCACAGACGGAGGGGGTCCCTGACTTCCCCCTTCCACACTCGAAGAGGCTTGAGTCAAATTTTGACCATGTGGAAATGGATTCATTAACACGACAGGCTATTGTTGTGCCAATAACTTATGGGCCTTCGCAAGCTGAGGGCACTGGTGAGTTGGATGGCCTTCCTTGCAAAGATTACATGGATACTTCAGCTTCTTCTTTTCAGTGTTTCTCCCATGTTGGCACAGGGGCAGACCCAGGGTTCAATGCTCAAGATTGCACCAACAAAGCCCAAACTACCAACCCTTTTGGCAACACCTGTGAAGTAGATGAAGTCTCACCCGAGGTAGAGGTAGGGGTGGTTGCAAGACTCGGGTGTCTGCAACCTTAGCTGGGACATAGATCTGTGATTATACCTTTTACAGAGCACTTAATATAGATCATTAATCAATATTTAACCCTTATTATACTTCGCAGACAGCACAGAGCTTCGCGGTGAATACTCAGATTTACAGTGTTTCATCACTTAACCATAGTAACCCAGATCAGATCTAGTAGATCAGAACTAAGCATCCTCATACACATCAGATCTAACAATCATATATATCTAAGAATCACAGAGCATAAGTGGATATATCAAAGCACATAGCATAACCAAAGATAAACACATTGAACCAAAGCATAGAGCATAACACACAGATTTGCGTGGTTCACCCCCCCCTTGGGGCTAGGTCCACAAGATCTTCTTCTTTATTATCATCTTCAAGATGTTACAAGCACAAATCCTCCAAAACCCTTCTTCGCATAGGACAGAATATTTACACAAATCTCTAGATCCTTCTTCCTTGCATTACAGCACTTATCTTTCTATATCAACCACACAGTAACTTGCACTTAGCCTTGCAAGCCTTACACAGTTCGCACAGAGAACTTGTTCGACATCACATAGATGCACTACCAATTGCACTAAGCAATCACATCTACTACTTCTTACATTGTCTATCCTTCTATTTATACATTACAAAAGTGGGCCTAAGCGTGGGTAAACCCACGGGCCGACATTCCTTTCCCATTACATTAACCCAAAACCCTAAAAGGGGCCCAAAAGTGGACCAAGATCCTGTGATCTCTGCTTCACCTGGCGCTCCATCTTTGACAGGCTGTCGAAGTCCAAAAATGGTCAATTATGACCAAGTGTTCCTCAAAACTTGGTCAATGGCCAACAGGCCCCCAACACTCACCTGTGACTCGTCCCGAATCACTCAGGTCTGACCAATTCTGCTTCAAATTCCTCGAGCTTGGCTCGAGCTACTTTGACCTACCGCATTGCTACTGCCTCTTGCTCGGAGAACTCCTAGATGAGTGCCTTGTTCATCGGCCCTTCTAGGTGATGTTCTGTTGTATTCACAACCTGTTCAAGTTCTACTCCTTGGCTTTCAACTTTAGTGAACAGTTGGTATGCCTTTTCTTGCACTGGTTCAAGTCGTTGAGAGACTACCATTACTTTACTCTAAAGCATGTGAATCTATTTTTGGGTTGTGCGTTGCTCTGGAAACCTCTTCATTCTCTCTACGGGTGATAGGGCCTTCAATTGCACTTGTAGCTTTTCGGCGTCATACTTCACCTCTTCGAGCTGCGACTCCAATTTATGAAATTTTGGTTTCTCGATTAGGTTCCCATAGATCTGCGCACTTCTGCTACTTAATTGTTTGCATTTCTCAGTGAGTGGTTTAATCCTTTCTACGGTGCTCCAGGCAGTTATTTCTTGTTGGTCGCACACTTCTTGTGGGGTCTATGGTATGGTCTGAAGCTCTAAGTCCATGACTCTTTGTTGAAGTTGTTGAATAACTTCAACAAGCTTCATCACTTGGTGTTCTATGGGTTCTTCTGCCTTCTGTTCTAATCTAGTCACAAAGAGAAATGCTCTGTTGACTACTTCTTCAATCCCAATCTGCTTCACAAGAAGCTTCTCTTTTTGTTTTTGGATATTCGGTGTATCTTCTTCAAATTTCGCTTGGATAGCATCCTTCTCTTATTGCGCAGCTCGGCGTTGCTCGATGATTTCCTCCTGTTCTTTCTTTAAGGCCTGGGTGGCCTACGTTGTTTCTTCATGTGCCTTCCAAAGGCGTACTTCGACTGTGTCAGCAATCTTGCAAAGTTGAACTGGTTCATCTCTTTCTTTTTTTGTTCCTTCTGGAAAGGTCGTAGAGGAGACTGTGCAGCTAGACTGGAGAGCTTGTTGTACTCCTTGGAGCTCGATCTTGATTATGTTGTACATTGTCTCTTTCTTAGCTTCCTGCTTTTCTATTATCTCTTCGATGGCTTCATTCATAGATGTGATGAGAAAACTGAAGTCATCTAGAGTGAGTGTGGTCTTCAGCTTAGTCATGGGAGGCGAACCCTTCCTTTTCTTTATGATCTCCACTTCGTCTCCTGGCCTCTGTTCGACTTCCTCTAAGTCTTCGCCATTACCTCCTTGCTCTGGTGTAATGGATGTGGTTCTTACATAACTACTGTCTACATCCTGGATTTCCACATCCTTCTTTGTCTGCTTTGTTTTCTTTGTCTTACTGGGCCCAGGTGTATTCCGTGCAGCTTCTCGGCTCTCAATGTCGGACATTTCTATGGGGTCTGCTGAGATAAGGAGGTCCACCAACCATTCCTTGGTGATCTCCTCTAGGTCATCTTCTGTCATCTTATAACAAGATTGAAGTTGTTCCTTGTGCTCATCGGCGCATGTTGTAATATATATGAAATGGCGGTCTGCGTTGAACTTCATCAAGGGTCGAAACCTATGTAAAGTATTCGGGGTCATGCGCATCTTGGACTAGATGGCGAGCTTCAACTGGGTGTAGTAGGTATGGAAAACAGAATTTGACTACCACTTCTTGTTCATATTGTTCAAGTACCACAGTGCACTTAACTTCGTAGCCAATGGTTCGAAGGGGTCAATGTCCGGGAAGGTTGCACCTTCCAGTAGCTCCCATGCAACGAAATCTATAAGTATTAAGAGCTAGCTAAAATGGAATTCATGCCCCTAATCCTAGGCTTCTCTATAGTCAATCTCTAGTCGATTCACCAAGTACTTCACCTAGTTCATCTGTAGTCCCTCTGTGCACTTCCCTACGAGGTCGACTACAAAGCCGGATACTTGCATGGGTCAATTCTTGCATACCAACTTCCCTGCGATTAGTTGACAGGCGAGTCACACTGTGCCACTTTCAATAGAAGCTACCTTTTATCCTTGCCCACCTTTCTCAACATCTCCATAGGCTTCTTTGATATTCTGAGCAAGAGCATGATCTGCGGCCTTTCTAGGATAGTAATCGTGGGGATCAGGGCCCTGCATGCTAAGCCCGGTGATCTGGTTGATCAGCGCTGGATCAACTGTTATGTGATGGTTCAACCATAAGTATCCTCCATGGTAACTTTCCAGCAGCAGCTTCACACAAGAATTCACCTCCTGGTGTCTGTCGAAGTGTGGTATCTTCATAACGTTGAGCAGAGTGGATTGCGTGAGGTTCATCATCCATTGTTGAGGGACGATCTTCAAATTCTTTCCCTTTGTCTTTGTCAGATATTTATAAGGAGCGAGCATGCCATAAACCTTTCGGTCACCCAGGTTGAAGTCACTAAACTTCAATGTTGTAACCTTATCTTGATCTACGTGAACTACGCGTACCCCTTTTGGCAGGTACACAGTGACTAGAGTGTACTCCAAGTCTCTAGGCACACTGTCTTTGTTGATCACACCACTCAAAGATGGTATGTAAGAAAGTAGGATGGATGGAACCAACTTTGTGTTGGCTAGATCGTCTTTATGTTTGGTTCTTGTTTCTACGTCGGCTCGAGATGTTCTGCTCAAGCAGTCGATGGGGAGGCTTGCACTCCTCTCGTTGATGATGCCTGTAAACTTGTAGACAATCCTCTCTCCGACATGACTCTCTTGGCTCTGAGGCTAGCGAGTACCTCTCTTATAGATTCTTCAGCTGCCTTAAATTCATCGGACATATACGCTCAGGATCAATATCTCGGGTTCTCAAAGTAGCATAGGTATTGTAATAGGGTAGAAGGTAAGGTCGTAAGGATTGTTGGACAATCTTAATCAAGGCTGCGAGGTTAAAATTCTCAATTGGAAAAAGTGTTCTTTGGTCAAGGTGCGACGGGATATATAGGAATTTTAGTAATGGTTTGCTTGCAACGGGTATAAAGCTTCATTAACTCTTGTTATGTCCATTATGGCACGGTCTAACAGTCTGGTAGTGAGCCATCAATGCTTTTTCAACCCGTTCGGAGCAGCAGTCGAACAGTTATATCGGCTTCCAATGGCTATGTTGCTTCACCATGGCGAAGTGCCCTATGTCGTTGTTCTGCTATCTCGGCAAAGGTCAAATTCTGAAATTTTTTCCTCTGCGGGGCTCCCTCTGGAACCTTTTGTAGTCTTTTGATCTGGGCTTTCTTCTTACTTAGCTTTCTAGCTTTTTTCCCTGTGAGCTTTGTCTCGGTGATCCTTTTCCCATTTTGATTCTTATCCTCTTCAGACATAGTCACTTCGTGTTGTCGATATTTGTTCTTCGGATTCAAGGGAAATACTTCTTCATCGTCTGGAACATTCATTTCAGTCCTCTGTGTTTCTTCTAGTGTTCTTACAACTTCGACATCCAACTCCCTAGTGTCAAATAGCTTTGATTTGTTACCATGTTCTTCCATCAAGTAGGCGATATTTCTAGTCATAAAATCTATTAGGTATTTCTTCTTCTTTTATAGGGTTTCCTTTTCTTCATTTCTTCGTATCTGGTCTTTCTCAATCATGGTTTTTCCTAACAAAACTGAAAATGGGGCATTGTTCTCAATATACTTGATAACTTTAAATTCTTCCTCTACCGAAATTCCATTGATGCTCAGAGGTATCTGGGTAATCTTTCCACATAAGGTTATCAATTTTCCTTTAAACAAGCTTATTCCTCCTAATCAAGGATTCATAGCAGGTTTTCCCAGGGTTTCCCAAGTTCTTTCTGTCATAATATTCACCTGTGTTTCCTCATCCAGAACATAGTCTATGTCAAAGTCTCCTATTCTTACTTCGATTTTCTCTTTTTCTTTGAAAATTTTTGATAAACTAACATCTTTATGCCCATTCAGAGTTTCTTTCATCTATATTAATACTTTTTCTGATTCTTTCTGGGGTTCTGCTATTTATGGGGTTGTCTTAGGGTTTTCTTCATGCAGATTCATTCTTTCAATCTTAGCAATCATTCTAGGGCAATCCAACACTTCATGGTCCAAAGCTTTGCAACAGAGACAACTAGGTTTTCCACCAAGGAATTCCTTAGCTAGATGGCTTGGTTTTCTACAACTATAACATAGGGTCAATCCTCTCTTTCTCTTAAATGATCCCTGTTATCGCACGGTTTGTAGGAAAGGTCCAAAGAGCTTGAGTCAGGGCTTGAAACCGGCGTAACAGGAGCTTCCCCACCCACTGTCACCTCGATGGGGGGGGCTCTTTCTATTTAGGAGGGCTAGTCCAAGGGAGACGTCCCTAATGCAATCTGGGTTAATGAAAGGATAAAGGGTAATGGACCAAGTCAAAGAAGTTCCCTTTCACAGATTGCTGCCCAAATGAGATATTCAAGGAGAGAAATCCACTGATAATGCACCTGTTTGCGAGACAAAATAGAGAAAGACTAGAATATGCTTGCAGTGGGTTAGTACTTCATGAAATCAATGACTATCTTTATCATATATATGAGCAAATGATCAAATGTTATTATTGACGAAGTCAATGATAGCTAAGCAAAGATTAAAGGCTTAATTCACTTCTTCAATAAAGCAATAGATAAGAGCATTCAATGTTTGCAATTAAACCATGTATCATATCATTAATGCAATAAAATTCAGCTCATATACATAATATTGCTGCATCATATATATATTGTTGCTACAATGATGATGATGACGTCAAGCTTAAATTTAGGTCAAAGTTTAGACAAAGAGTAGAACGTTTTCATCAATAAGCTTGTAAAATGCAATTATTAACTCAATGCCTTATTAAGATAGGTGAAAAAGTGTCACAACGTTGCATGCATAAACAAGAGA